>SJYV01007878.1:148094-173767 GCA_006410875.1 Neotragus pygmaeus | reverse complement strand
CTAGTCAATGCTATGGTTTTTCCAGTGGTCATGTATGGATGAGAGTTGGACTGTGAAGAAAGCTGAGTGCCGAAGAATTGATGCTTTTGAACTGTGGTGTTGGAAAAGACTCTTGAGAGTCCCTTGGACTGCAAGGAGATCCAACCAGTCCATTCTAAAGGAGATCAGCCCTGGGATTTCTTTGGAAGGAATGATGCTAAAGCTGAAACTCCAGTACTTTGGCCACCTCATGCAAAGAGTTGATTCATTGGAAAAGACACTGATGCTGAGAGGGATTGGAGGCAGGAGGAGAAGGGGACGTAAGAGGATGAGATGGCTGGATGGCATCACCGACTCGATGGATGTGAGTCTGAGTGAACTCCAGGAGCTGGTTATGGACAGGGAGGCCTAGCGTGCTGCAATTAATGGGGTGGCAAAGAGTCAGACACGACTGAGCAACTGAACTGAACTTAACATATACCTTTCTCTTCCTTATGTAATGGGGCTTAGAGGGAAAGGGTAGAAATATAGCAAGTCAGTATTATTTTACAGGTAACACTAGTGGTAAAGAACCCTACTGCCAATGCAGGAGACATAAGAAACACAGGTTAAATCCCTGTGTCAGGTAGACCCCCTGGAGGAGGACATGGCTACCCACTCCAGTGTTCTTGCCTGGAGAATCCCATGGACAGAGGGGCTTGGCAGGCTACAGTCCATGGGGTCACAAAGAGTTGGACACAACTGAGGCAACTTAGCAGGCATGCACATACTTAGAGGAGGTAGTGACATAATTATGTAACTCACCTAGTAATAATAACATTTTCTTTAAATGACAGGATCAGGCTATATAAAGGGACAATCAGGTATTTGTAAGGGGTTCAAATATGTACTCCATGTTATTTAGACTGAGAATGGGAATATATGCTGAAGAAAATTCACATCCCCTCACATTCTCCTTTTATATTCATTCTTTTACTGTTTTCATCTGATCATAGTCCTGCAATTTCACTTTTTAAAACAGTCTAATTTTTACAATGTATACTTTTATTGTAATCAATTTTGTGGGGAAGATTGTACAGTGTACAATAGTTGGTATTTTGATAGAGGTTGCATTGAATCTGTAGATTGTCTTGAGTGGTATGTCATTTTAACAGTATGGATTCTTCCAATCCATGAATACATACATCTTTTCATCAGCTTGTGCTGTCTTCGGTTTCTTTCATCAGAGTCATAGTTTTCAGAGTACAGGTCTTCTCCTTAGTTAGGTTTATTCCTAGGTAGTTTATGATATTTAATGTGATGGTAAATGGGATTGCTTCTTTCTCTTTCTGATCTTTCATTGTTAGTGTACAGAAATGGAAAGGACTTATGTATATTGATTTTCCATCCTTCAGTTTTATCAAACCCTTTAATGAGCTCTGGTAGTTTTCTGGTGGTGTCTTTACAATTTTCTATGTGTAGTTCATGTCATCTGCAAACAGTGATAGTTTTATTTCTTTCTTTCCAACTTGGATTCCTTTTAGTTATTTTTCTTCTCTGCTATTACCAAGACTCCTAAAACTATGTAGAATAAAAGTGGTGAGAGTGGGCATCCTTGTCTTGTTCCTAATCTAAGAGGAAATGCTTTCAGCTTTTCACTGTTGAGTATTATGCTAAATGTGGGCTTGTCATATATGACCTGTATTATGTTAAGGTATGTTCCCTCTGTGCCTGATAAACAATATCTTGTTTAAATTATAAAGACAAAAATGTTTTTATCATCTTGTCATGAGTATTCAGGCAAACTCATGTGATTCCATTGTATATTGAATAATTATGAAAGAGTTGGATTTTATGCAGAAGAGAAAGTGGAATAATACTTTTTATGCATGCTCCATTTAAATAAACGTAAGTATATTCTCATGATAAAACAAGTAGATTAAAAATATTACCAAAGCCTGATACTCTACAGGAATTTCTTATGTGGAGTCTATGTACTTATGAGGAAGAGTTTTATTCTACAATGCTAAATTCCTCATTAATGTGTATATCCAATGCAATGCCTACTTTTTCATTATCAAATAGACATTTGATTTGAAAAATATTTATGATTTGGTAATCTACTTGAAAGAAGGGATGTACTATATACCTAAAATATAAAGTATATTTATTAAAAATTAAACAGCTAGTATTTATTGAGTATTTCTTATATGACAGACACTAGAGTGAGAAATGAATATAGATTTCTAACTTAATACTTGAAAATATCTGTATATCTTCATTTTACTTGAAAGTTAATGGAATATTAGAAAGTAGGTATGGTTGATAGTTATTGAGTGTTCACATCCAATTTGCGCTTTTTAACCACAAATTTTTTTCATCTTCCTCTACCATGACATGCACTTTATTCACATTATTTCAGAATACCAGGATGAAATAGCTAAAACATCTATTTTGACAGATACACTAGTGTTGTTACTGTATTTCTATGGTCTATCTTCTTGGTTTTTAAGTACATATGTCAAGGCAATTATTTTTTGCTTGTTGATACTCATGAAAATTTCTTGAAGCAGTACAACAAGGCTTTTATTCAAGAATGTGAAACTAGGCCCTGTTCTAAGTTACATTTGTTAATTTAATTTGCACATATTTATTGAACAGATGTCATGTGTTGGGTACTTTTCTAAGCATTGGGAACATAGCAGTGAATGATCCAGGCATAGACAAGTAAACAGATTTTTAAAAATATAAATATAATGTTTTTAGAACTTTTAAATAAAAGAGTAGGAAGATAAGAAGAACATTCTGTGGTATTAGATCTATAATCAAGGAAGACCTCTTTATTCATGAAGATCATATCTGAGTAGAGAAAGAGAATATAGGGAGGAAAACAATGTGCTCCACAGGGAGAAAAGAGAAAATAAAAGACATGAGATGTCAAATTCTTGTAGAATGAGAGCAGCAAGAAAGCCTGAGTGTCTAGAAGAGGATATGGAGAATAGTGAAAGATGAAGTTTGGATGCAGAAAGGAGACAGATCATCTATAGCTTTGTAGGCCATGGTGAGGGGGTTGAGCTTATTCTAAATGTAATAGGATTTTTTTTTTTTACATTGCAGTTTATTTATTTATTTATTTATTTATTTATTTTTTTTACTTTATTTTACTTTACAATACTCTATTGGCTTTGCCAATCAATATTTTGTAATAACCTTTTAAATTGCATAATCTTTTTTAATTTGAAAAAGAAAAATAGATCAGAGCTACCTATTTAAAAAAAAAAATAAATGTAATAGGAAGCTCCACCTAGTCAGCTTGATGGAAAACTCTGTCTGGACTCCTTCCAGTCATCACTGTAGAAAGGACTTTAAGCTGCTGCCCACAGGCAACACATTTCACTTCTGAATTCACTTCATTGATGATAGCATGTCATGTGGCTGAGCCCGCGTCTATGAGACAGATGGTGTAATCCTTCCCCACAGAGTGTGAATGAACATTTATGAATAAAAACGTAATGCATCACAATAGATGTCACTTTGAGGGTCTTCTGTCCTCCCCACCAAATAAACCTCAAATGTACATATAATTTAAATCACACCGTTTTAAGTAAATTTTCAAAAAAAAAAAAAAAGAAAGAAAGAAAGAAAGAAAAAAGAAACCTACCAAAGTTCCAGCTATTTCAGAAACAACTTATCCATCAAACACACAGGTCAAATTTTCTATTTGTTTAAAACTCTAGAAAAATAATTGCTGGATTATTGAGATAATTATTTTAGAAGCTCTTCACATATAATCAATTTGTCTTCAAATTAGGTAGGATGAATTTAAACTTCCATCGACAACATATGAAAGAAAACTTAAGTGTCACTCAAGTATAACTAGTAGTTTGTTTTCTAGCTTCATGTGTTTTCATTTCTTCACACAGCAAAGTAGGAACACTTTCTTCTACTCTGATTTCCAAAAGGAGCTAGACCAACCTTTTGGCATCAGGGACTGGTTTCCTGGAAGACAATTTTTCCACAAATGGGGGGCGAGGGGAAGGGGTGACAAGTGATGGTTTTGGGATGATTCAAGTGCATTACATTTATTGTGCACTTTATTTCTATTGTCATTGCATCAGCTGGACCTCAGATCATCAGGCATTAGATCCCAGAGATTGGGGACTTCTGAGCTAAAGTTTGAATGCCCCTGCAAGTCTCTTTAGTTCCTAAGATGTCCCTTCCCATGCTCTTTCCACTAGCATATGGGGGATGAAAAAAGAAAAAAAAAACTTTGTTTTGAAAACCACTTAAGATATTCATTTTGTTTATTACCATGATGACATAACCTAGCCTATCTTGACTGATAGAATTATGCATCTGAGGATTATAACTAGGATACACTGAGACCCCCTACTTGGAGGTTAATCAACAACAGCATACAATAAGCACTAAGATTCAATGACAGAACCTTCCCTGATGGTACAGTGGATAAGAATCCACCTGACAATTCAGGGGACATAGGTTTGACCCCTGGTCCAGGAAGATTTCACATGCTGTGAAGCAACTAAAGCCCGTGAGCTTCAATTACTAAGCCTNCCCTGTCTGAGGAGAGCAGTGTTCTGTTGCACAAATACAGACGATTGCCAACAGTCAGTCGGCACACAGAGCAACACAACGCACAGATGTATCACTTTGTAGCATGAGACTGGGCACTGGGACCTCGAGGTCTTTCCTGTGATTGGTGTAGTCTGTTCCTCTGTTTGTTTAAATCTGAACTGGGCTTCCCAGGCAGCGCTAGTGGTAAAGAACTCTCTAGCCAATGCAGGAGACATAAGAGACTCAGGTTCCATCCCTGAGTAGGGAAAATCCCCTGGAAGAGGGAAGAGCAACCCACTCCAGCATTCTCACCTGGAGAATCCCATGAATAGAGGAGCCTGGTGGGCTATAGTCAAAGCCTGGTGGGTTGTAAAGAGTCAGACACGACTGAAGCAACTTAGCACTCACGCAAGCACGCACACACACGCTCATTCCATAGCAAGGGGGGTGAACCTCTTCTTTCTGGTGCTTCCAAATGTTTGAGAAAGCATCATGTTATCAGAATCCCCAATCAACATAACAAATAAGCTAACAAAGAGTCTAGCCATCTAATAGAGCTACACTATGTGCCAGGTATTATGCTAAGTGCTTCCAGAACATTTCCTATCTACCACAAAGTGATAAGGTCAGAGAGAGTAGCAGTCTCATTTTAGCAGAGGAGAGACCAGAAGCAGAGAGGCTGTTATTTCCCAAATTCACCTGATGTCACAAGTCAGTTCCCCTAGAAGCAGAGCCAGTAGTCATTTATTTAGGGGAAGACTGGAACCTCAGAGTCCACTGTTACTCGGGCCCCACGTGGAGCTCTGCACCACAAGGCACTCTGGAGCTGATCCCACCTTGAGGCAAGAGGTCTCCATATCAGAGCCAGCCACTGGCTTTCAGGAGGCCTTCACATTTTTGCCCAAGGCATTTCTCCGAAGTGTAGGGTGGTTGTAACCTCAGTTTGGCAGCCATTAGTCACAGCAGGTGCTGTGGGTGCAAATGGAACCTCAGTGTGGCCATCGCAGCACCCACTCCTAGTAAACATGTGGAGAACTTGGCTTAACATCCTGTGTGACTCGAAAACCCAGGTTCTTAAAACAGTGCTAAACTGTAAACACAGAATTTCTTAACAGGGTTAAAAAGTGCCATGTTTTTTGTCAATTTCCAGTTTCCTGGGAATCTGCAATCTCTTATTGTGACTCCCAGAAAAGTGTCAATAAAACCTCATGCCTTTTCTTTCATGGTTTAAGATGACCTAATCTAAGAGCTCTTCTCGGTGCATCAGAACCTAGTGTCCACTCCTGCCCCCCAGTCACTTGCCTTCCCTCCCACTCACTCACAGTCTCTACCTCCCACCTCCCTCCGGCCCCCAAATTCAGGATGAAGAACAGAGCCTGGGCAACGGCTGCATTTGGACATGTGTATCCCTGCTCCTTGCAAGCAGCAATAAACAAGAAAGAGTGAGGAGAGAGAAAAACTTGTTAACACCATGCTGTATCTAAACAAGCAATCCCAGATGGCATCCTTTATGCCTTCTGCTTCTGATAAGAAAAGATTGAGTAAGGAAAATAAGCAGCAGCTGACAAGCCATACCCAGCATTAAGACCAACAGGCCGAACAGACCCCAGCTCTGTGTTCTGTTCTCAGTCATGGCTCAGCACCCAACACAGAGGCCTGAGCGCTTTCAAACACCTTCAGCTGTGCACTCTTTCATGGAACCAATAGTCATGGAAGGTTATGGACAAAAGGATTTTTCTGTCTAGTTCAACACTTAGTTTCCTGCTGAAGATCAAGGCGTGGAAGCAGTAAGGTCATTTACTTAAGGGTATTTGTTATTAAACAGATAAGAAATGCAGTTCACAGGTTCTTGATCTGATCACTACTTTTCCTAGGACTCAAAGTTGATTCCTGTTTAAATGTGTGTCATTCATATATGTGCATAATTGTGTGTGTGTGTGTGTGTGTGTGTGTGTGTATTGCTTGAACAGCATTCCCTCTGCTTGGGTTTTTCCCTTGGCAACCTGAAGATAATCATTGTACTATGGAGGTTTAGGAAGCATTAAATGAGATAGTACATGTGCAGAGCTTAGAAAAATACCTAACACACAGTAAACATTCAATGAAGTTAACATTTAGTAGCATGTCTATTGACTCACTGTGTGAGTGCCAGGCACTGGGGTAATTTCATATAACATGGTATCCTTGCTCAAAAACCTCAGTCCAATTGTTTTAAAATGCTCTCTTGGAATTAAATGTAGCTTATGACACTTCATTATTTCAACATGAACATTGTTTATGTAAAGTACAATGGGACACGAGTTTTGACAGACTCCTTTCAAGATCCAAGTCAGCAATAGTGTTTATTAGTAAAAGCGTGATGCTGAGATGAATCAATAGACAAGTTATAAAATGATGTAGAAGGAATACCTCAGTGTCGCCACTAGACAACCCATTGTGTCCTAACCAACCAAGCGTTGAGGATAGTTTTTATTTTCACAACTCAGTAAATGTGAAGAACTCAGAGAAGCTGCTGAAATGATGCAAGAATTTTAATGAAAACCCTAGAACCAAAGGTCAAAGGCAATAGTGTGGCTTTTCATACAGATGGGAAACCCAATTGAATTTGACATTCTCTCCTTCCTTACAGTTCCAGAAGATGGCTGAATGTACCATCTCAGCTAAGGGGCACAGAGATTTGACAAAAGAAGAATTTTATGATAGTCAGATTCCAGAAAGCAGAGGTTAGGAAGTCATAGATGACATAAATGCATCCTTTGAAAATGCAAAAATGTGCAACTCTTTAAAAAAGAACTTATGATAATGGAATGGAAATAAGTCAGAAATATGCAAATTAAATTCACTTGAAACATATATGTCTTCAAAAATTAAGTGATAAATTGCTTTGTTAAATGCTTTTTGTATGTGATTTACCACCCGCCCACCCCCATATTTAAATCTGAGTTTAAGATGTTTTTCCTAGCCTCCAAATGCATTTTTAGAAGTGACTTGGAAGGTCAGAATGGAGGCATTCTTAAAATTGTGAGAAGAAATGACAGAGTTCTCAAATGTGTATAAAAGGAAAAAGAAGAATGAGGGTAGTTGCGTGCAAGCAGAGCTAAAGCAATACAATATCATAAGAATTTTAGTAAATTGGGCGGAGAGAAATGAAGGACTTACAGCTATTGTGAGCCCAGTGTGAGATGTTCCTTAAGAAGAGAGAACTATCCTCATCCAACGTGCTATTCTTAGTAACCAACATAGAGCTTCCCAGTGGTTCTAGTGGTGAAGAACCCGCCTGCTAGTGCAGTAAGAGACAGGAGTTCAGTCCCTGGGTTGGGAAGATTCCCTGGGGGAGGAAACGGCAATCCACTCCCGTTGTCCTGCTTGCAGAAATCCATGGACAGAAGAGCCCGGTGGGCTACAATCCTTAGGGTTGCAAAGAGTCAGACACGACTGAAGTGACTTAGCATTCAGGCAACATAGAGCTTAGCACGCTGTCCATTCATGAAACACTTGTTGAGTAAACCAGTGTGCATTTTCCTGAAGCCCTCAACCACACCTTCACTGTATGTTGTCATCAGAGATGAGCCTTAACTCTTCTAGGTATTCAGAAAGGACAGTGCACTTGGTTGAGATGCTATTCACTTAAAAAAAATTAAAACAAAACAAAACAATACCTAGGACATCTGATAGCCTCCAGGAAGAACTACAACCATGCCAAGAATAACAGTGGGTTAGGGAAGCTAGGGTACAGTCAAAGACGGATAGAACTCAGGTTAAGACTGAATATGGGAAGAAACAAGTTGAAGACTTCAAAGTTATTAATAAAAGTTAAACTTCCCCAAACTAGAAAAAAACGCATGTCCAAGGCTGACAGAGAGCGAAGGATGAAAATTGCATTCAAATTGCATTCCTTAAGTCTCTGCTGGTTTTTGTTTATAAATTATACCCCAACAAAGCTATTTTAAAAAGTGAAGGGAGCCAAGCAGTGAATGAGCAAGGTGCCCAGTCGAGAAAGCAGGTAGGTGCAAGACTAGTGGCTCTGGGAACATAGCAGCCTTGAACTCAGCAAAGCCCTGACTCAGACCGGGAGCTATGCATGGTATTCCTGCTGCTGCAGGCATGAACACTGACAAAAGGGGGCAACAGAACAGGACTCAGGGCCCCAAAGTCAGCTGAAAGAAGGCAACTGCCTTTATTGGACTGCTTCTGACCCAGGCTATATTGAAAGCTGTGGTGGAAATCCAGTCAGCAAAGCGTAAAGGATCCTTCCAAACTGATACCCATTTCCCCAACTACCTGCATGTAAGTCCCCAGAATATTGGTGATGACCCACCGCTCATCTAAAGAGAAAGTGACGGATGCAGGACTTTCCAATGTCTCTCCTCTTTCTTCCAATTTGTTTCTTTCTTTGCACCGTGACTGTGGGAATAAATGAAGTGCATGTTCTTCTGCATAATTTCTCTCTGTTTGCTTAAGCAGTAGTCACACATCTCTGATTTTTGTCACTGAACTTTCAGAGGTCTTGGCATACTCTGAGTTCACAATGTCAGCCACAAGAACCATTGACAAACATATTTTCTCACCCTTGTTGAACTAGTTTTCTAAAGTAATTTCTTAAAAAGGAAAAAGTACAGCAGATACTCAGTGATTTTTTCAAAGAGTGTTTAAGACATTACTTTGCCGACTAAGGTCCGTCTAGTCAAGGCTATGGTTTTTCCTGTGGTCATGTATGGATGTGAGAGTTGGACTGTGAAGAAGGCTGAGCACCTAAAAATTGATGCTTTTGAACTGTGGTGTTGGAGAAGACTCTTGAGAGTCCCTTGGACTGCAAGGAGCTCCAACCAGTCCATCCTAAAGGAGATCAGNTTCCTGTGGTCATGTATGGATGTGAGAGTTGGACTGTGAAGAAGGCTGAGCACCTAAAAATTGATGCTTTTGAACTGTGGTGTTGGAGAAGACTCTTGAGAGTCCCTTGGACTGCAAGGAGATCCAACCAGTCCATCCTAAAGGAGATCAGCCCTGGGATTTCTTTGGAAGGAATGATGCTAAAGCTGAAACTCCAGTACTTTGGCCACCTCATGCGAAGAGTTGACTCATTGGAAAAGACTGATGCTTGGAAGGATTGAGGGCAGGAGGAGAAGGGGATGACCAAGGATGAGATGGCGGATGGCATCACAGACTTGATGGACGTGAGTCTGAGTGAACTCCGAGAGATGGTAATGAACAGGGAGGCCTGATGTGCTGTGATTCATGGGGTCGCAAATAGTTGGACACGACTGAGCAACTGAACTGAACTGACCTGAAGACAGGAAGAACCTCTCCAGACAGCCAAACCAATCACTTGCCACATCCAACGACTCATTTGTAATTGCAATTCATAGGGGATTTGTGGACAGTTTCCCCTATAATTCCTCAAGGAAAATGGCAGTTCATCACACCTTGTTTCACATGCTGTTAAAAAGTATACTTAGAATGTCCATGTATGGCAAAAACCAATACAGAATTGTAAAGTAAAATAAAGTAAAAATAAAATTAAAAAAAAAAAAACTGAAAAATAAAATAAAATAAAAAGAAAGTTCTTACGGTCCAAGGAAATTTGACTCTCTGGTGGTCATCATGTTTGGTACCTGTTCTACCCTCTGTAAGAATGACATTTTTATATACATAAGCCTTTAAAATATTTGAAAACACTTACCCAGTCAGAGAAACACAAATCCCCAACCCTGAATCACTTTGGTGTATAATAATACCTAAGTTTGCATATGTCACGATTGTCACGTCTCTCAAAATTCTGGTTACTCTGAGTATAGTCAGTCTGTCAGCATCCTTTTGAAACTGTGTCACCCAGAAATAAACTCAATCTTCCAGCTCTGACCTAATCTGTGCAGAGAATTTTATGTACTTTTCTTATGGACACCTTCTTTGATGCAACTTGTGATTGCATTAATTCTTTTGACTATGTGTTACACACTTGATTCACCAAGTTTCCAATCAAGCTAAACCTTGAGGTATTTTATTATACATGCTTCTGGGTTACTACATTCACTTTAGTCCATCAGCTTGAACAAATTAGTGAATGAATAGAAGCAGAAATGCAAAGATCTTGAAAATGATATATGTCTTTCTCACCAATAGCAGCCTAAGTAGTAGATGACATTTGAGCAGGAAGAGGATAGGGAAAGATGATTTTTATAGATAAAGCTGATTTTTAAAAAACATAGGTAGAGACTAATCTTGCATTTCAAGTTTATGAAAAGAAATTATCTGGTTCATATTTATGTGTTGCATCTATACTGGCTCTGACTTTTCATTTATTCCTGACCTCATTTAGATAATTAGTTTAGACGAATCACTATCTTCAACTCAGAATGTCTTGTTATCCAGGCCACGGAATGTCTTGCAAGCTAGCTTTCCCATTTGCTAAATGGTTTTAAAAGGTTTTAAGCACTTTGGTTGTTAGCCTTGAGCACTATATAAGTGAAAGCAAAAGTTACTCAGTCATGTCTGACTCTTTGCAACCCCATGGACTATACATACAGTCCATGGAATTCTCTAGGCCAGAATACTGAAGTGCATAGCCGTTCCCTTCTCCAGGGGATCTTCCCAACCCAGGAATCAAACCCAGGTCTCTCTCATTGCAGGTGGATTCTTTACCAGCTGAGCCACCAGGAAAGCCCTGAGCACTATATAAAGTTTAAACCAAATTGTTATAAAGCAAGTGGTTTGAAATTGATTTGGAATTTTCAGATAGGCTTTTGCTTAAGACAGATTTGTTGGTCTGCTTCCAAAAGATCATTTTTCTTAAACTTCGAAGAACATTTCTTTATAAATGATGATTAGGAAATTGGTACCTTACATTGTTATTTTATATCCTATGCGTTTTCCCGCTTTTGCTCAAAAGAAGATGAAATATCAAGATGGTGGTCTTATTATCTTTTTACACTAAGTGAAACAAATTCTAAAATAAAATTTGGCTAAAAATATTGAGTCCAAGGCTTACCCATGTAATGAGTTAAGAGAAATCTATAAAACCCTATACATGGGGAGGGTGATTGGCACCTCCCTTCCTGCATTTCATGGGATTCAGATGTGTATCTAGAAAAGAAAGAGACATACAAAAGAGAGTGTGGAATTAACCCTCACAACTGAACAACCTAACAGGCTCCTCTGTCAATGAGATTTTCCAGGCAAGGATACTGGAATGGGTTGTCATTTCCTTCTCCAGGAGATCTTCCTTCCAAGCATGAAGCCCAGGTCTCCTGCATTGAAGGTGGTCGCTTGCATTTCAAATGGATTCTTAATCAACTGAGCCACCAGGGAAGCCCTGATAAAACTCTAGTTATCTTTTTTTAACACCTTCACAGTAATAGTTGTATGTGAAAACATTTCCTTTAGTTAACCTCCATGTCAGGAATTTGGAAACTCTAGATTGTCTCTCTCTCCTTTAGCCACAGAACAGTGCAACTCACTTCAATGCCCTGAAGAGGAATAAACATGTACATTTCAACTAGAAGCCATCAGTCCCTTCGAGCTCTATCTGTCTGTCATGTGCAGATGACCAGGGGAAGGGTCCTCAGGTGAGTACTCTGACAATGGCCAAGAGAAACATTTTATAATGACATCATTATAGGAACACGTGTTAATAAATATATCTGCATTCTTATATATGTATAAGCCAGTTCACTCGTATCTACACATGCAGATAATTATATATCACCAGGTTCAATTTGACAAAATAGGTCTATTGTGTGTGAACAAACCATAGGAAATCTGCCTGACAGTTACAAGTATCAGGGAAGGTCTAGCGCTACATAATGAATCACTGTTGTTGAAAGAAATAGCACAAAACAGCTATTATTTCCTAGATGAAGGTGAGGCTATTCTGGCTCTTTGAGTGATTGTAAATAATCTTTTGCAATGTTCTGGAACCCGATCAGCCAACAAGAGAAAGAACAGTTGTGAAGCTTCTAAGCTGTTTGACCACAGCCTGAGCTGAGAAGGGAAAATATTCTCCCTGAAAATCATCTTCCTTATACCTTCCGCATTTACAGGGCTTGGAACCAAAGTGGAACACTGCCCTAACTCCCTTTTTTCTCCTTATAAATAGACCAGAAGTGTTGTCCTCTTTACTGGGAAAAGTTCCCCAAAGTGTTCAAGTTTTCCTTTCATTTGACTGCAAGTACCAGCTTAATCTGGTGCCAACCGGTAGATGCACTGTGATCCCAGGCTCAAACAGGAAAAAAGTCGTGGCCAAGTGGGAGGAAGCCTCAGGGACAGAAGAGGGCACAAAACTGTAGAAACAGGCTTCTCTGATGAATGGACTAGGTATGTGGAGAGCACATGGAGCTCAGCCACGGAAGCACATTCATCTTGGATGGAAGACGTAAAAGATGAGGTAGATGCTGACCATCCCTGGCTCAAGATTTCAGAGCAGGTTGAAACATCTGTTATTCCCTGTAATTTGTGCATCAAAACATCTGGAAAAGAAGGGGAAGGAAAGCAGGCAGGAACAAATGCCCATGTTGGGAACTGCCGTTTAAAAGAGAAGAAGAAAAGATAACTTAGAGCAACGCTGATTAGGAAAAATCACTCTATGCTTGAAAAAGTTTGGATTTCCATGCCTGTGTCAGCAAAAAGTCCGCTTCCCAGCCTGGCAGGTCACTGACCACTTGCAAGGTCTAGGGCCTCATGGAAACCTGCATGTCTTGCTAAGCCCCCTTTGGCTGGTACGTGTCATACTCTAGACCTGTGCTGTCCATCAGACACGTCAGACACATGCTGCTCTTTGAATTTAAATTAATAAAAGTAAATATATTTTATATGTAGAATCTAAAAAAAGAGGGTACAAATGAACTTATTTATAAAGCAGAAGTAGAATCACAAATTTAGAAAACAAATTTATGGTTACCAACAGGTAAGGGGAGTAATAAACTGGGAGATTGGGATTGACATATATAAACTACTGTATATAAGGTTGAAAGTCACACAGTCGTGTCCAACTGTCTGCGATTCCATGGACTGCAGCCTGTCCTGCTCCTTGCCATGGATTTCTCCAGGCAAGAGTTCGGGAGTGGGTGGCCATTTCCTTCCTGACCCGGGGATCAAATCCAGGTCTCCCACATTGCAGGCAGAGTCTTTACCAACTGAGCTACAAGGGAATGGATAACTAATAAGGACCTACTGTCTAGTACAGAGAACTCTACTCATTACTCTGTAATGACTTATCTGGGAAAGAATCTAAGAGTGGATATATGTATATGTGTAACTGATTCACTTCGCTATACACCTACAACTAACACAGTATTGTAAATCAACTATACTCCAATAAAATTTTTAAATAAAAAAATTGAATGTATTTATTTACTTTTATTTATTAAGAAAACTTAAGAATTCGTTTCTTAGCCATACTGACAACATTCAAGCATTCCATAACTATGGCTATCATATTGGACAACCCAGAATATTTTCAGCATGGCAGAGAGTTCTATCACACTGCACTTGTCTGGAATATTGACAAGATTTGTGAATTTCTTGCAGATTTCCTTGGTGATGTACAAAAGCAGCAGCACCAGCATGGAGCCACCTGGAACGGTGCTCTACAGTTAAACTTCTGCGGAAAATGTGACGCTTCATGAAAAAAAAATCACTTTAAAACTTCTCCATCATCTATCCCCAGCTGAGAAAATAGGAATACTTGTGAAAGTTTCTGAGAAGTCCCACAGAAAAACCCTTGTTTGTCATTGATTAACCCAAGTCCTTCCAAGATAACTTAAACACATGACCTCTCTTTACAAGACACCTATTAACTTTTCACAGAACTTGGGTTCCATGAAACATTTCTTGAAGACTTTTGCCCTGGAAGGAGATCAAGCCAAGCCTCTAATCCTGCCCACCTAGGATTTCAGCAGATGATTAGGACAATTATAAACTAGAGTAAGTTGACCAGGGTTCTGACTGGAGGGAGTTATGCTTTAGGATTTTAAGGAAATCAACTTGGCATGTATGAATTAGAAAAGCTCAGTGGTGAGTGTGCAACCAGGTACTTCTTAAATGTCATTCCTGGAGATACTGACCAGATACACACAGCCCTTCCTAAAAAGGTTTGTTGATTATCTACCCGAAATCATGTCTATCATATAATCTATCCTGGCTGTATCACCCATAATCCCCTGACTTGGAGTTCTCTTATTTCATAGAATTTACTGAGCCAAGCTTGTCAAGTGGAATTCCTTGTTGGATTTCTCTGTATACATGAGCTCCAACATTCTTAATCTACTCAACTGACAGAGACTTAAAATTTCTTAAGAAAAATAAAAACACAGTTTCTAAGCAAGCCGTGTTTTCTCAGCTCATTGCCCCCGTGCTGGTGGCAGGGGTTGTACGGTGGGAGTGGCTGGGACGGAGGTTGTGAAGTAAAGTAAAACCACTGAGGTGCTTTGCTTTACTCCATGGAGCAAAACTGGGATTCTTTCTTATTCCCCTGAGTTTCTTTTCTTTTCTTCCCTCCTGTCCTCTTCTCTCTTTTCCTCCTTTCTTGCCTTGGCTTCATTTTCTTTTCCTCTTCCACTGAGTTGGTCTGATGGCGTCTTTGCAACTCCAAAGGTTCTTATTACCCAAGACAGCTTCCCCAAAGAGTATGTCAATGAAAATAAATAGTGCCTCCTATCTCTCCTCTAAAAACATCAGCAGTTCCCTCTTACAATTTTATATCCTGGCTTGTATACTGTGCCATCTGAACAGAGAGTTATAAAGTGAAATAAACTTGATATGGATTTCAGGGTTTTTCTCTCTGATGTCTTCTCACCTGAGGGATTTGTTCTTGCCGAGGATCACCAGGTATAATGAGAGTTAATGCTAAAAAATACAAAAAGAAAGGAAAGAAAAAAGCCTGTGTTGCTCATACTAATGCCACTAACATGAAGATTCCTGTTCAGTACCATGCTCGTCAAGCCTCAGACTAAAGGCTTATTCAAGATGACAGCAATATTCAGGTTAATAATGTATTTGAGCACTTTAACTTTAAAATGTAACATGGATTATGTCCTCAAAAGTAAATGATGTATAGTAAGAGAAAGCTGAGTTGGAAGGTTTATGCTCATTGGTTAAATTGTCTAGTGTTTACATTTGCTATACAAGCTGTGGAATTAAAAGGGCAATAATTTAACTTTTTATAGGGAATTTTTATAACAATACAGAGTGTCTGCAGATTACCTATTGCTATAAATCAGCCACAACCCAAGAGAAGATGTTTGAAAATATCCCATCTCTCTCAGTGGAAAGAAATCAAAGTTTACAAATAAAATCCCAGCNCTAGCTTTGTCCGTAGTGATGCTTCCTAAGGCCCACTTGACTTCACATTCCAGGATGTCTGGTTCTAGGTGAGTGATCACACCATCATGATTATCTGGGTCATGAAGATCTTTTTTGTACAGTTCTGTGTATTCTTGCCACCTCTTCTTAATATCTTCTGCTTTTGTTATGTCCCTACCATTTCTATCCTTTATTGAGCCCATCTTTGCATAAACTGTATATAAAATAAATACTAGTTTACATTTGATTTTTCCCAGGAGAGGTGTGTGTGTATGCACATGTTCATGTACATGTTCAACAGCAACATTCAGATGAGTGATGATTTATTTTGAGCACATAAATGACACACACATATATTGATCATTTATATTCATTTTGTGCCCTCACACATATGAACATATGCCAAAAGCAATGTGGGTATCAATACCATGTATGTATGAAAATCGAACTTTGATTTCCAGCTACCAGGAGAAGTTACTATCTATTTTCTCTAAGACAGAGCACACTCTTTTTGTTCAGTCTCTCAAATGTGTCTGACTCTTTGCAACTCCATGGACTGCAGCACTCCAGGCTTCCCTGTCCTTCCCTGTCTCCTGGAGTTTTCTCAGATTCATGTCCATTGAGTCAATGATGCCATCCAACCATCTCATCCTCTGTCACCCTCTTCTGTTCCTTCCCTCAATCTTTCCCAGCATCAGCATTTTTTTTCCCAGTGAGTCAGCTCTTCGCATCAGGTGGCTAAAGCATTGGAGCTTCAGCTTCAGCATCAGTCCTTCCAGTGAATATTCAGGGTTGATTTCCTGTTGGATTGACTGGTTTGATGTCCTTGCCGTCCAAGGGACTCTCAGGAGTCTTCTCCAGCACCACAGGTATATAAATTTTCTTAAATCACGACATTTACTTTGTCCCTTATCTGCTCAGAAATTTTCACTGAGTCCTCATTGCCTACATACTAAAATCTAGATACTTTCACATTCTTTTTGACTTCACCTTTTCCACTTCATTCCCCATTATTTCTATCCTTCACTAATCAATGCCCTGGACCTTGTTTATCTACAGCTCCAACTCCACACCTTTGCTCCTGCAGGATCACCACCCAGAATATTGTTTTCATCTTTGCATGTCCAAATGTACCTCTCCTGCCTGGCTCAGGTGAAATGCCATCACCACCTTCTGGAAAATTTCTTGATCAACTAGTGAAAAGTTAATTTCTCACCTCTCAGTATTTATAGCTTCTGCATCTTCTCTCAACTCCAATAGCATGTAGACTTCTGGTTTATTGGCCTTCCCAGGTGGTGTTAATAGTAAAGAATCTGCCTGACAATGCAGGAGAGTTATGAGATGCGGGTTTGATTGTGGGTTAGGAAGATCCTCTTGAGGAGGAAACAGCATCCCACTCCAGTATCCTTGCCAGAAAAACTCCATGGACAGAGGAGTCTGGTGGGCTACAGTCCAGGGGGTCACAAAGAATCAGACACAACTGAACACTCCAATCCTCCTCCTCCTTCTGGCTTATCGATCATACTGAACAGCTATTTATTGACTATCCACAATAATCAAGCACAAAGTGTCAAGGGTGTACTTGTCTTATCAACTCACTCAGAGTTCTCTTTGGGAGAGAAATAGCAAATATTGGATCGATTTACTCTAAATGATCAGTTGCTCAGGGGTGTCCAATTCTTTGCAACCCTGTGGACTGTAGTCAGCCAGGTTCTTCTGTCCATGGGACTTTTCAGACACGTATACTGGAATGGGTTGCCTTTTCTCTAAAAAGGATATTTTTAATTCATAGGTTAATGCGATCAAAAGAAAACAGAGAAGAAAGTAAACCATGTAACAAAACTATGTGCAAGGTTACTATCAACCCAATTTACACATAATTTATGGTTTTCATTTACTATCTATTAGCTACTATATCTGTAAGTATATAAAAATGTTTAGTTAATTATTAATAGTATGCAGGCTCCGTGTGATTATAATTTAAGTTAGATAGTGGTGAACTCTTTAGCCAGAAGTTACTGGGCTTGACTTATCTCTTCACTTCATCCATCACCCTGATTTTTTTTTTTTATTGCCCACCTCAGATATGTACTTGTACACCTCAAAGGGAATCTGTGTTCTCCCAGACATTTCTTTGTTTCAGTGATGGTACTGGAATTTCCAAAACAGCCACTCTCATGTTCTTCATCTTTCTAAGTTTTTAAACTTGGAGGGTTTCCATTGTGCTAACTACTCACAATTTTCTTAAGCAGTTGCTATAGGAGTAAGAATTGGGGAACCAATAGGTGTTCCACCTGAATCTCTCTACGTTTTGGTCTCTCTGACACTCACTCCCAGTCCTAGTCTTAGTAACTGTCCCCACCCTAGCTCAATTTGTTGAAATAACCCAGCTCCTAGGTGCCTAGGTTCCCGCTGTTGGCATGGCCCTTTCTTTAAGAAGAGTAAACTGCATCATCTATCTAAGGAGTATACACAGCTCACCTCTAATTCAGGACCCGTGTGTCCGTGTGATGAACGCCCTTGAAAACTGCACTGTTTCTTAGCCCAGGTTCAGAGCACAGCAAGTGTTGACAGGGAAGCGACAGTGGTTTGAAATGACTGAGACAAGCCTCACTAGGGAAAGCATGAGATAAACACACTTAAGGACATCCATGTGAAGCAGGTGGAGCTGTTAATTCCAGTCTTCATTTCTGTGCCAGAGGAGAGCAAAGCTGCCCCAAAATAACTAGAGAATAGAAAAAAATCAACTTTTGGTAGTATTTAAAATGACGGAACTGAGGGAAGGTAGGAAAGCATGAAATATAAAAACATACCTGCTACAGTACCTCCTCTACATATGAATAGGTTCCAATCTGTTGCTAAGGCCGACAAAGTCAGCCTAGATACCCAGCTAACACAATCACCTTCATATTGATAGTACAGTACTTAATAGGTTTATGGGCTTCTCAGGTGGCCCTAGTGATAAAGAACCTGCCTGCCAATACAGGAGATGTAAGAGATGTGAGTTTGATTCCTGAATCCAGAAGATGCCCTGGAGGAGGACATGGCAACTCAATGCAATGTTCTTGCCCGGAGAATCCCATGGATCGAGGAGCCTGGCGGGCTACAGTCCATAAAGTTGCACAGAGTCAGACAGGAATGAAGCAACTTAGCACATATGCATGTAATAGGTTTATAATACATTTCACATAAATAACACATTATAAAACAAAGAAACACAAAAAATAAAACATTTTCCCCCTTAGAGTACAGTACCTTGAAAAGTATAGTACTACAGTAAAACAGCTGGAATACAGGGGCTGGCAACAAGTGAACAGGTAAGAAGAGTACTGACTGGAGGAGGGAGGGAAGGTGGGAGATGGTGGAGCTGAAGGGTCATCAGCAATAGGAGATGGAGGACAAGCTGCAATTTTACTCATGCCTGACGTTGTTGGCACAGGTTCTGGTTCCTTGCTGGAGCCAGAGGCACATTCACGTCTTTGAAATTTCACAATGTGAAAGTTCCTAAGTACGGGATTTACTGTACAGCCAAGCCTCATGTGTGCCTGGCTAGCTCAGTCGGGAGCTCATGAGACTTAATCTCAGAGTTGTGGGTTCAAGCCCCATGTTGGGCTTCATTTTAGGCTTCCCTCATAGCTCAGTTGGTAAAGAATCTACCTGCAGCGCAGGAGACTGGGGTTCAATTCCTGGGAAGGGAAGATTCCCTGGAGAAGGAAATGGCAACCCACTCCAGTATCCTTGCCTGGAGAATCCCATGGACAGAGGAGCCTCACAGGCTACGGTCCATAGGGTCATAAGAGTTGGACACAACTTAACAACCAAACCACCACCAAACCTTTATTCCCCCAAACACAGGAAGCTTTTACATCTCTTTAGACAAATGAGGTGAACTTTTGTGAACAGTGTTAGTCTGGTTTCCAAAAGCAAAATTGGTACTCAATAAACATGACACAAATTGTTTCTTTCTCCTTCTGTCTTTATTATGCCTACTCAAGATGGCATTTAATGCTACCCTTGTCTTGTTTTCTCAGTTCTGGGAGGACTGCTTTTCATTGACATCGTCTATACCTTTCCATACAACAGCGGCTGTAGTTCAGGATCTGTGAGTCCTGTGTGTGACCCCTTGGAAGATGCATACACACACACACACATACAATATTGGATTTCTTTCTGTGACAGTTGGAAGGAAGCTGTTGTACCTCCAGTGGGATTAGAAGGGTAAAGTAATACATTCCTGGCAAAAAGCTAACAAAAATCTTTTTCATCCATGATTGTATTGTGTCTCCCACTTCATGGATCCCCAAGCATACCTTAGTCCTGTGTTCAGTGTAGCGAGTATTTTAACTGTTGTATATTAACTAGTCTCACATCAAGGGTGACTTTGTACATTATTCATTCAACTGTATTGCAAGAAACTTGAAGTCTGGTTCTGCCGACTTCGTGTCACGCCATCACTCATCCTATACAGTATAAGAACTAAATGCATGGTCTTAATTACATTTATAGCCATGGTCTAATTCCTTAAAATTCTTCTTATTCAAGAGTTTCTTATACTGGACTGGTTCATTTTGAGCTGTTGCATGTGCTTTTGTCTGCCAGCAGTACAAAAGATGCCACACTGACAGAGTGTTTCTCTAAACAGATCTTTCATCCACCCTTTTTGTAGTCACCTCATGGCAACTCATCATATTGAATGGTTATTTACAAATCTTCTTGGTCCAATCAGTAAAACTGTATTAACATGAAACTTGTTTGTGTGCCAGTGGTATAACCATACTGCATGCTAGTATAGACCATATCCTAATTAGTGATCTCTTATCAGTTATGTCTTGGAGGTGTCTTGATAGGAAGGAAGGAAATAAAAAAGAGAGGTGGGAGGAAAGTAGGGAGGGAGGATAAAAGAGAAAAAAGAAAGTGAGAAAAGGGAGAAAATGGGAGGAAGGAAAGAAAGATTGAGAGGGAAACATTTTGTGATCTAATAGTTCCATTATGTTTTATAACTAAATCTTGTTATTATATGGAAAGGTATACCTGAAGAAATAAAGAAAAACTAAAAGATCCTCAAAACTTGGTCAATTAATTCTGCAGACTGTTTGACTAATTTTACCTCAAAGATGTTTACATGTTAGAGTAAGCAATTTTGTTATTAGTATTCAATCTGCTGGGGCATGACCAGATTATTGCAAAAGCTTTCTCTGAATTTTGGTGTTAGTGTCAATTTGGAAATTAATAGTTAATGAGATTATGCTGCTATTGATATGAATTAACTTGTATCTCATTGGACCTGAAGAAGGCCCATCCTTGGAAGGAAGCAGTCACTTTCATCCTTGAGTATTTATAATTGTTTTAAGTATTGGGTGCATGCATGGCATCACCAACTCAATTCATATGAATTTGAACAAACTCCAGGAGATGGTGAAGGACAGGGAATCCTGGCATGCTGCAGTCCACGGGGTCACAAAGAGTCGGAGGCAACTTTACAACCAAACAACAAAATACTGGATATTGAAAGGGCTGTCTTTGGTATCCCCCAGGGCTTCTCAGGGTAGCAACTCTACCAAATATTTTCAAGTACACCGATTGTAAAGAATGCTTGTAGGTCCTATCTCTCCGTTGTATTCTCACATTCTAAATAACAAGTACAAGTTTCCCTAATCAGTTTCTAAGAACATCATTTTCCCTCTTTCTTAAGATCATTGACTTGTATTCAATTTTTGCTATATCAAGGAAAAGACTGGTTAGGGAAGAAAGTTAAACATTCCTGTCTCTTAAGGTTTCAGCAAACTTGAAAGGGTCAGGAATTGAGTTAGTCATCGAATATTTATCAGCCATCCACCATGTTAATAGCTCTTAGCGCATGATCTAAAAGATTTCCAAATTCTTCTCTTCACTTAAGGCTCAGGTCAAGAGCTACCTCTTCCAGGAAGCCTTCCTGACTTATTGGCTGCTTTCCATGTTCTTTTTCACCATCGTGAAATCCCATGACACTTTTTGTTTCTGCCATATTTGTTGGTCTTTGACTTTCATCTGTCATATGTTGTTCCCTGATTCCTTTTTTTTAATGTCTAAGGTTTCCTCTGCTGTGAGAGTATAAAGTCCCTGAGAGAGATGTATAGATAATATTTGACTATAAAACTATTTAAATGACTTTTCTCATAAAGAAATCTGAACTTAGTCATCCAAATGAGAGCCCTCATCTTCCAGGCAGCCACCATGCTATGGTATTTTCATATTACAGGGAAATTGCCACCACTCAAAAATATCTGGGAACCTTCCCTAAGAATATATGACTAAACAGATTGTTTGGAATATTCCCTCAGATGACAAATCTTTGACTTTTGAAGGTGGATTTGGGTTTTGGAAACAGCCAGGAGTCATTTGGAGTCTGGAATTATGAATCGTCCAGTGATTAAGAAGGTGTCACAGTTTCTAGTGAGAAATAAAGTAAGACTCTAAAACACGGGCACTGATTTTTCTGTGTGTATTATTTATAAACCAGCTGTGATGGCAATGCCAGCGGTGTAGTGACACATGTTTTAAAGAATGACACTTCATTATTCTAAGAGTGTTTCTTCCAAAGGTGACTCATTTGAAGGAGATGCTTCTAACTTTCAACCAAATTTCTGGTCATTTGGTTAAAAAAAGAAACTAGTATTATTGGTCTTCATATATGTGCATCCTAGTTCTTCTGTGTTTCTAGCCCAGTGCTACGTTCAGTTCAGTTCAGTCGCTCAGTCGCGTCCGACTCTTTGCAACCCCATGAATCGCAGCATGCCAGGCCTCCTTGTCCATCACCAACTCCCGAAGTTCACTCAAACTCACGTCCATTGAGTCAGTGATGCCATCCAGCCATCTCATCCTCTGTCATCCCCTTCTCCTCCTGCCCCCAATCCCTCCCAGCATCAGAGTCTTTTCCAATGAGTCAACTCTTCGCATGATGTGGTCAAAGTATTGGANACTCACGTCCATTGAGTCAGTGATGCCATCCAGCCATCTCATCCTCTGTCATCCCCTTCTCCTCCTGCCCCCAATCCCTCCCAGCATCAGAGTCTTTTCCAATGAGTCAACTCTTCACATGAGGTGGCCAAAGTACTGGAGTTTCAGCTTTAGCATCATTCCTTCCAAAGAAATCCCAGGGCTGATCTCCTTCCAAATGGACTGGTTGGATCTCCTTGCAGTCCAAGGGACTCTCAAGAGTCTTCTCCAACACCACACTTCAAAAGCATCAATTCTTCGGCACTCAGCCTTCTTCACAGTCCAACTCTCACATCCATACCTGACCACAGGAAAAACCATAGCCTTGACTAGACCAGTGCTAAGTAGTAGGTTGTAAATAGAAACTATACAAACTTTGGAACCAAATTGCCTGAGCTTGAGGTATGCCTTTTTTGCTTCCTAACTGAATGATCTTGGACAGGTGGCCTAACCTCCGTGTGTCTCACTTTCTTCGCCTCTAAAATGGCATGGCTCAGTTGTTCCTTTATTTAGATTTCACATATAAGCTATATTGTATATTTGTCTTTCTCTGACTGACTTACTTCATTAGTATGACAATCTCAGGTCCATTCATGTCACTGCAAATGGCATTGTCTCATTCTTTCTATGGCTGAGTAATATTCCATTGTAAGGCTTCCCAGATGGGTCAGTGGTAAAGAATCCACCTGCCAAGCAAGAGATGTGGGTTTCCATATGTGCTTCAGGAAGATTCCCTGGAGAAGGAAATGGTAACCCCACTCCAGTATTCTTGCCTGGGAAATGCCATGGACAGAAGAATCTGGAGGACTATAGTCTGCAGAGTAGCAAAAGTGTCAGATATGATTTATGGACTAAACAGCAACAATATTCCATTGTGTGTGTAACCACATCTTTATCCATTCCTCTGCTGATGGTCATTTAGTTTGCTTCCATGTCCTGGCTATTGTTAATAGTGCTGCAATTAATAGGAGATTACTTTATAGCACAGGAACTCTACGCCATACTCTGTAATGACCTTTTTGGCAATAGAATCTAAAAAAGAGTGGATATATGTGTACGTATAACAGATTCACTTTGCTGTGGGGCAGAAACTAACACAACATCATAAATCAACAATTCTCCAATAAAAATCGAAAAATAAAATAAAATCATATGGGATTCTGTGAAAATTAAGTGAGTTAGTGAAGTGCTTAGAAGTGAGCCTGGAACATTGTATTCTTTATTAAATATATTAGTTACTCAATTATGAACAGAATTTACTAATTAGGATCAACTATTATTATTTTACTGTTCTTTTGAAATTGTAGTCATCATCACTTTAACTCAAAATGGAAATCACATTTTTTAAAGTCACTTTTCTACAAATGTGATCTTTTTTAACTTGAATACTGGAGGACATTCAAATAACGCTCTCTCCATGGGGTCATTATTTCCTACCTGTGCTTCTGGGCGTGCCCTAACATTCTAAAGCTTGGGGACCAGCAGCCTGATGATATCATGAGTCAGAAGATGTTCATATCACCCTGGATGAAATCTAATCTCAGCATAAAGCTACACAATATACAAAGTAGGAGGTGGAAGGGAGTTTGGCAAGAGGCAAGAGAGTATATCTGGGTACTTCCCTGGGTCTCAGTGGCAAAGAATCCACCTGCCAGCGCAGGGGGACATGGGTTCAATCCCTGGTCCGGGAGGATCCCACGTGGCATGGAACAGCTAAGCTCCTGCACCACAACTCCTGAAACTGCCCTCTAGAGCCTGCCAGGCACAACCACTGAAGCCTGAGCCCCGAGAGCCTGTGCTCCATAACAAGAGAAGCCACCACAGCGAGAAACCCACGCACAGGGAGGAAGAGTGGCCTTGGCCCACCACAACTGGAGAAAAGCCTGGGCAAAGCACGGAAGGCCCAGCCCAGCCAAAAGAACGAAAAATTCTGGGTTCTGGACCAAGGCAACATACGTATCAAATGGCTTTGAAATATCCGGCGGGCTCCTTAATGTTCCTTCCAACACTGGACCCTTTAAGACCACAGCTCCTAGTTACTCTGCTAAGCAGAAGTGCAAGACATTTACCCATCTGTCTCTTAGCTTACCCAAGAATCACAAATGAGTCAGAGGCCAATAGATTTCAGATCTCCAGTGCAGGGGTAAATGTCCCTTTCCTCATGGATCACGAAACACCAAGGACAAGCAGGTCTTCTGTCTCTTTTTCATGGCCTCGGATATCTGACCATGTGAGCAGGAAGACCCTCTCACTCTCCAGAGATGGGGCAGCTGCCCTCACTTCCCGCCATCTGGAAGTGGGTGGCCTGAAGCTGACGACCTATTAGTGTAGCAAACATGTATTGTGTTGAGTCCATCATCCTGTTTAACTTGGCATCACCTACAACCACTCCAACATTTTGTGAATGAGATGACTGCCAAAGTGGTATGTTTCGGATTCAGTTACACTTAACCCATTATCTCTAAGTGCTTTCATGGTGCTTGTCCTGATGATGAACCCTGCCATCAACCTTTTTTTTTTTTTTAATAAGACTGTCTAAGTTTTCTTTTTCTGTCGAGGAGATTGAAAGTCATGAGACTCTTTCCAAAAACTTTTCAGGATCTGCAGTGGCATTTCAGTGGGAAATTGGCAAGGGTTTATGTGTGAATGAAGACAAAGAAAGCCAGTGAGCAGTCAAAGCTCTGCAGTTGAGCGTCTGCTTGTCCACATGTCAGAGATGAAATGTGCAAATCTTCCTTCAACTCCTAACAGAGTATGTCTGCCTGAAACTCCTGAGGTCTGATGCAGTTTAGGAATTTAAACAGAGGAGCAGAGAAGGGAGACCAAAAAAAAAAAAAAAAAAAAAAAAAACACCTAAAGCTTTAAAGAAA
>SJYV01007878.1:123940-148001 GCA_006410875.1 Neotragus pygmaeus | reverse complement strand
AAAAAAAAAAAAAACCACCTAAAGCATTAATGCAAGCTTGCCTGGAAATATCATTCCTTTAACAACTATGTGTAGGCACACCCTTCCTCTACTGCCTCCAACAGAAAATGGAAGATATGACATAGGTTATGTCTACACAGTGCCAAGCATCTGGGTTAAATTCAATCTTGGTGTTTTGATCTCATACGGATATAAGGTTATTTTTTTAACACCATCTGCAAGGCTGACATAATCTATGTCAGCTAGGATAGTACAATCGCCAGCCTCTGGAGACTTTTACCAGATCATAAAATTTTCACCAGCCTTCCTCTCAGTGACTACTGTTGTATCATTTTAAAAATAAAATTCAATTAATCACTTCCTTGTTTAGGAAGCTGCCAATGGTTCTTGTTGAGATGGCCATTTTAGAAACGAGATCAATTTACCAGAAGAATCACTTTTGGACAATGTTTGAATGGCCAAACAGTAGTCTCACATTTTCAGTTACTGGCTCTGCTCTAGAGTTCTTGACAGGTTCACCCCCCTCCCCCAAATGCATTAAAATAGGTAGTAATATAAAATAGAAAGAATATGGACTGTTACATTTAAAATGGATAAACGACAAGGTCATAAAGATATAGCACAGGGAACTATCTTCATTATTCTGTGATAAACCATAATGGAAAAGAATATTAAAAAAAGAATATGTATGTATGTATAACTGAGTCACTTTGCTGTACAGCAGAGATTGGCACAACATTGTAAATCAACTATCTCAATTTAAGAAGTAGAAAGAATATGGATTTAGATTAAGATAAAACTGTTATATGAATGCTGTCTCTGCCCTGTGACATCCTGAAAATTTATTTAATCCTCTGAGCCATAGTTTCCCATCTGCAAAGTGGTTATCATAATATTACATAACAAGTTAGTCATTGCATGACTATCAGATTAAATGGCAGGTGTTCAAAAACATAGTAGCCATTATCCTTTTATTTTTATTCTTACTAAAAATGACAATTTTAAAAGCAAGAAGAAAAATGTAATTATTCTTAAAATCCTTATTTGCTATAAGAGGTTGGCCTAAAAGATGTGAATGAGATTTGAAAGAAAGAACACTCGACTGGTGTGAATTTTCAGTCCCTTGATCTTCTAGAACTTGTTTTGGTGACCGTAGACAAGTCAGTTTCCTTGTTGAGCTTCATATTGTATGTTCTGTCGCTCACTTGTGTCCGACTCTACCACCCCAAGGACTGCAGCCCGCCAAGCTCCTCTGTCCATGGGATTCTCCAGGCAAGGGTGCTGGGGTGGGTTGCCATTTCCTTCTCCAGGGGATCTTCCCACTTCAGGGATCAAACCCGCATCCCCTGTGTCTCCTGCATTGCGGGTAGAGTCTTTACCACTGAGCCCCTGGGGAAGCTCCTATTATTATTATACTGAAGAGCTTCATATTATTTTTCCCCAGTCATGAACATGTTATATCTGCTGTCTAATATCTCCTTAACTCTATTACCTAAGCTTCAAAGGTTTCAATACAGCTAGAGTTAAAATGTACATGTGAATAGAATTCTTCCTGTATCCTATTTTTGTATTTGATTGTGCTTAATAACAGTATTAGTTACTGAAACGGGTAGAAGGAAAGGGCCATCGTATTGAAACTTTGATATTAGTCCCTGTTACTACTATATTAGGTATTGTTGGGATACTTTCATTTGGATTAGTGACTTTATTTTTAAATTCTTCTCTATGACTTCCTGATTTCACACTGGCTTTTACAATCTGATTTTAATTCCCTAGCTTCACTGATATCCTGTGTGGAAAAGTCAACACTTCCACACTTCTCTACAGCTTACTCAGCCCCTTGAAAAGATTGGGGCATGAGGTAACAACTTTTAAAGTTTATGCACATGTTTGAGAGTTTCATGGAGTTTCTATCTGTGTTTTTCTAATGTTTTGTCTCGTGTATGTTCACAGAGGGCAGAAACGATTAGCTTTCATCATTTTTTCAACAAGGGAGGAGACACCCAGTGGGAATCTGTTCTATTATTGAAGGCAAAAGATTTACTACATCTGAATGGCAGAACTGTGTGTCGATTGTGTATATTTCCTATCAACTGCTTCCATGACTTCAGTCACCAAGTACTTGATTCTCGTGTTTTGGTACCTGCATCACTACGCTGGGATTTCTCCTCCCCCTGTGAATTAGGGATGTTTTTAACGCTATGTTTGGAAATGTCCAAACATGTTTTCTCTGACTGATATTACAGTAATTCCCAGAAGGAAGGCAACATTTGGCTTTTTGTTTTAACACTTAAATGGTTTTGATCCATCATGAAGAAATCATAATTCTTCCTTACCTTCATCAGCTTTTAAACACATATAAGACACCATGGTGAGTTAAACAATAAGAAGTATGCCATAGAAATCTGCCTAATTTTAGAGTGATTATTTTCTTAACAATAGGTTTTATGTTTATAAGTTATTCATATGGATTAAGTAAAGAACTTATGTTTGTAAAACCAAAGAATAAGTAACATTAAAATATAAATACATGTAAAATTTTTTTCCACATAAAACATCTAGATAAATACATGTAAAATTAAATATAAAAGTGAGAGGACTATCTCCAAGATTATAAAAAATGATTCTTAAATATCCATATGTCAAGAATACCAGTCTACAATATCAAGTCCTAAATAAGACATTGTAAAAAGTAATTATTGAAAAATTAAAGGAATATAAAAGCCACACACAGAATTTAGAAGAATTGTCTTCACAGTCTATTACTCTAGAAGGAGGAAATAATGCAAAGACATATCCTTCTCAATAGACTGGAATTGAAGACATTTGGCTCATTGAAGACTAACAAATTTCTGGAGTTAGCAAAATGTGTTTGCCCTGCATTTCACCTCCAAATATTACTATCACTTTTTTTTTGCAATCATCAAAAGTTTACAAGATATCTGACTTACGGCTACATTGGTCAGAGGAGTAGATCTAGAGTATGTGCCATCATTGCTCTGTACATTTTTAAAATTATTTATTATTTATTTTTGTCTGTGCTGGGGCTTTGTTGCTGTTCATGAGCTTTTTCTAGTTTCAGCAAGTGGCGGCTACTCTTCCTTGCGGTGCACAGGCTTCTCATTGCGGTGGCTTCTCGTATTGCAGAGCACAGTAACTCCAGGGCAAAGGGGCTCAATAGCTGTGGCTCCCAGGCTCTAAGCAAGGGCTCAGTGGTTGTGGCACATGGACTTCATTGCTCCTAGGTATGTGAAATCCCTTTTCCAGGGCATCTTCCCATTGGGATGACCTTAACCATATGGCTACATCTGAATTCAAAGAAGGCTGTGGAATATGGTCCAGCTCTGTGCCCAGGAAGAAGGATAAGATTTATCTGTACCTACTAGCATTTACCTATCATGTCCTTCTCCCCTCATACTTCTCTTTCATAGCACAGGTAGTTATTTCTCTCCATCTTCCTTCACTTTTACTTTTTTTTTTTTTTCTAGCTTAGATCTAATTTAATTTGTAGGACAGAAACTGAGATGAAATTCAACCCAGAAAATACTAAAAAGCCAATCTTGAGGTGGTTGCCTGGCTGAAATGAATTTTTTTTTTTTGGTCACTAATTAAATGGGATTAAAATAACAAATAGCTGAATCAAATTGTAGAATTTGTACCTACAAAACTGGTGTGAGAAGACATTTATATGATTCTAATAATAATAAATACTACATCTTAATCATTGATGATTGATTACTCAGCAGAGGTAACAAGTAGAACTATTGAAACAACTTCTATCTATCTATATCTTAGAGAAATCTAGGAATTATTCAATTTTTTTATGTTTTATTTTTAAGCCTTTAAATATATTCAAATTCAGCTTTATACTAACATAATATTTTTTATATTTCATAAATTTGTTAAGGGAGTATCACCACCTCTCATGCCATTTAAGGACCTTAGTGCATGTGAGTGTATGCTAAGTCACTTCAATCATGTCCAGCTCTGTGTGACCCTATGAACTGTAACCCACCAGGGACAGTGGGACTCTCCAGGCAAGACTATTGGAGTTATTGCCATTTCCTCCTTCAAGAGATTTTCCCAACCCAGGGATCAAACCTGTGTCTCTTACCTCTCCTGCATAGGCAGACAGATTCTTTACCACTGGTGACACCTGGGAAGCCAAGGACTTTGGTGATGACACATAAAAAATGAGGTCCAGAGAAAAGCTTCGCAGTTCAGTTCAGTTCAGTCTCTCAGCCATGTCCGATTCTTTGCAACCCCATCGACTGTAGCCTACCAGGCACCCTGTCTATCACTAGCTCCTGGAGCCTGCTCAAACTCATGTTCATTGAGTCAGTGATGCCATGCAACCATCCCATCCTCTGTCATCCCCTTCTCCTCCTGTCTTCAATCTTTCCCAGCATCAGGGTCTTCTCCAGTGACTCAGCTGTTCGCATCAGGTGGCCAAAGAATAGGGAGTTTCAGCTTTCGCATCAGTCCTTCCAATGAGTATTCAGGACTGATTTCCTTTAGGATTGACTGGTTTGATCTTCTTGCAGTCCAAGAGACTCTCAAGAGTCTTCTCCAACACCACAGTTCAAAAGCATCAATTCTTTGGCACTCAGCCTTCTTTATGGTCCAACTCTCGCATACATATATGCCTACTGAAGCTGCACAGTATGTACAAAATGTTCAACAAACCTTGGCCGTTATTATTTTCTAATCAGCAATTTTTTCTATCCTCTTACTTTCCTTCTTTACAAATGCGTACCAAATATAGTTGAAATTAATAAGGCAGGAAGGAAGCAGGCTTTAAACCAAGAAGTAAGAACTTGCTTCATTCATGAAATGGAAGAGAACACCTCGTCCCCATGTCTGGCAGGGATCCTTTGAAATCAAATGAGGTTTTGCTTGGAAAAAAATGCTGAAAACCCGAACTTGGTGACTCTTTGACTTTTATAAATTAAATACAACTAAACCCAGAGGTCCTTAAGATGAATATGTTTCTAATTTTGTTTAAAGGCAAATCTGAATCCATATTTCCTAAGGAAAAAGGATTCTATTTTAAAAACCGTATTTAGCTACTGCCAGGATAGTGTACCCAAATTACATATCTAGCTGGGATTTTTGAAGATAAGATGTAATGAGACTAAGGAAGGTAGGAGAAAGGGGGCTAACCCAGTGTGTCCCTCTTGCATTTCAAATCAATCACAGATATGAACATTCTTGCATAAAGTTGATGCAGAGAAACTCCCAAGGGAACTGAAATCCTGTGGTCCTGAGTAAATGCTGTTCTCTGTGGTTAGAGAGTTGGGAAGGTATAATGCAGGCATGAAACAGTCAGTCAGAAAGGCTGAAAGAAAGGGGAAGAAGCCCTGGCCAAGGCATCTGTTGGCTTATTGGTCATCTTTCAGAAATACTCACACAAACCCTGAAGGCCTCATAGGTCATTACTTATTGCCAACTTTTCTGTATAGGGTAAATGATAAGCGATAGAGGTATCTATGGAGTTAAGGGCTTGAGACCCCTCTGAAGAAATTGGTTATGAATATAANGGAGGGATTGGGGGGCAAGAGGAGAAGGGAACGACAAAAGATGAGATGGCTGGATGGCATCTCCAACTCTATGGTCATGAGTTTAGGTAAACTCATTGGTGAGATTGGTGATGGACAGGGAGGCCTTGCGTGCTGTGATTCATGGGGTCGCAAAGAGTTGTACACGACGGAGCAACTGATCTGAACTGAACTAAACTGAATTCACTCTTTATTAGTAGATTATTACAATCAGAGCTGGTCTACTCAGTGGAGAGAACCTCTGTTACTGCAACGTTTACCATACGCATGCTGGAGAGAACACAATATGGGGTAAAGTTAATTAAAATTGTATTAAATAAACTGATGGTCCTATTTTACAATTACAATTCTCAGATCCCTGGCACAATAGTTGGCACAATACTCAGGTTTATGTCAATAGCAATTTCTCATGAAAACCTAGATTTCCAGTAAATCTATATAAATTTATGATGTGACTGTAGTACTTTTCTTCAGGCATTGATAAATGACTTTATTTTCATAGATTCTACTTTGTGTCAAATGATGCACTTCCCTTAGAAGGACTTCAGGGTTACCAAAATTTAGGTCCCCATTTCTGCTCTTGAAAATGACTTGCTCATAACCAGTGGACACAAAGTCAAAATAGAAAGCACATGACTTCTTGCTTATGAATGGTCTCATTGCCTTGTTGAAACAGTCATGATGTTAAGCTTATGGCTCAGCTGTGAAAGGAGCTCACGCATGTGAAAGGAGACAGTAAGAATGGAAATGGCTTGAAAGATTGTACCAAGGTCAGGAAGAAAAATGAATTGGTAGTGAAAGGAAGTTTGCAAGGGCTTATGTCCACCTAANTGATGTTAAGCTTATGGCTCAGCTGTGAAAGGAGCTCACGCATGTGAAAGGAGACAGTAAGAATGGAAATGGCTTGAAAGATTGTACCAAGGTCAGGAAGAAAAATGAATTGGTAGTGAAAGGAAGTTTGCAAGGGCTTATGTCCACCTAAATGTCTGCTGAAGTTGTTTTCTTCCAACTCAGTGAGACTTTTGAGAAAATCATGATGTCCTATGGCAAAATCTCTTCCTGTCACTCCATACTCATCTCCTTGCATTCAACCTAAACCAGCTTTTGCGTGGTCATCTTGTAGTTACTCCCGTACACTGGGCTGGCTTGCCTTTGACCCTGACATTCCCTTTCCTGAAAATCCTGTCCTTGCTGCTCACTCCTTTCAAATCTCTATTCTAATGATTCACCTTGAAATTTCCTGCTTCTCCTCTCTGACTAAAATAACTGCCTCCCCCTCCACTCTCCTCTTCTTTCTTCTTCTTCTTTTTTAAGTTGGAGGATAATTGTGTTACAATGATGTATTGGTTTCTGCCATACAACGATGTGAATCAGGCATTTTATATATATATACAAATATATATAGAGAGAGATATATAGATACATATCCCCTCCTTTTTAAGCCTTCTTCCCACTACCCGCCTTTATTCTTCTTGAAGCAATTTCTCTTTACCTGACCAAAATTAATTTTTATTGGCTTATTATTTTGAGGTTCATCTTCTCCACTAGAATCTGAACTCCATGCAGGGAGAGAGTTTTTCATATTCCCTATGATCCAGCAAATTTCCTAGTATAGAAGAGATGCTCATCAGTAAGTAGGTGTTGAGTGAATCAATAAATCAGTGAGTGAATGCCATTTTGGAGCCATAAAGTTCAAATCTTAGATTGCCTGAAATCTGTTGTTGTTTCCTGGTCCTTAAAGTGGGGACAGAAGTTTTTCTGCTTCCAAAATGCTATGAGAAGCAAGTAGAATTATGTACCTAGAAGGAATTACAAACCATTAAGCACTACATAAAAGTTAGTGAATGTCACTGCTCAGGCACTACAGTATGATGCAAAATTAGCTGATCTTGAGTTCAAGGTCAGCCTGCTAATGGGGCCTTTGCCATTTAGCATGGCATGCACCTTTGAACAAGCATCTAATCCTCTGCACCTCATTTTCCTTCTCTGTTGTGCGAGAGTAACGTGAGATAATGTATATGCATGCACTTGATGATCTGTAAAGTGATACAGGAATATATCACACATCACTTGTCTGCACAGAGTAGAACCACTCCCTGCACTGCCTTTATCCCTGGTCTCCCGTGTTCGTAAATATCCATGAAAAAGGTATACAGATGAATGGGAAAGGTAAGCAACTTATTCTGTTGCTAGGCTGATGCTTTCCCAGAAGTGGAAAAAGGATTTGTTAAATGGATGAAGGTATAATTTTTAAATAAATCAGTCAAGGTGTCAGATAAATTTATATGCTACTGATGTCACCACAATGCCAAAGCTTAATTATTTCTTGATGACACTTTGTCTCTAAATTTGTTTTAGGTTAAATTTTAAGGTTAACCAATTCCCTAGAATTCTTCAGCTGCAAGGAGCCTGTGAAGATCCTTGACCACTTTGGTTCAAGTTAAGCCATGCATGAATGGAACCTTCTTCAGATTATTTGCTCGTGCTCAAAGCACTGCATTAATCAGAGAAGGAGGCTTCAGTCTTGGGCTTGTTCTCAGCCGCTCTGCCTCATTGTGTTGCCTTTGATGAAAAGCTTAAAAGGCAGAGAACAGGAAATCCACTCTGATTTCATTGTTTGCTTTGAACAGTTCTTTCTTCTTAGGAACAATGCCGGTTTGCCTAAAATGGCTAATAATCACTACTACTTACTGAACATTAATTCTGTGCCAGGCACTGCATAAAGTAGTTTCTATACATCTTTACATTTCATTCTCACACCAGTGCTCTGAAGGAGATTTTATTATCCCCATTCTACAGCAGAGGAAACTGAGACTGAGTGATACAGAGAAGTAAATAAAGTTCTTCTACGGTCACCTGGTGAGAGGAGCAAAGCTGGGGGAAACTGCATCCATCTGGTTCCCGGGTTTATACTCCTAACCACTGAAAGAGTGTGGGAAATAATAAGGAAATCATTTCACATTTCCTAGAACAATCTTTGAGAACTTTCAAATTATAGACTACCAAATCCATCCGTTGACATTGAGAAACCAACACTTCAATTTTGCATTTGATATCTTTGGGTATCATTACTTATTTTGTTCCCTGAAATTTGATTACTTGATTTTGTACAATGAAAATCCATCACCTTAGAATAACTGATTCAGAGAGATTATTTTGAAGTATGGAAATAGTGTCTCACATCAGCAGGATTTCAAGCAATATATGTCATGGCCAGTTAACTTGAGTTATGTGTATTTGACGTTAGCACTGTGGTTCCAAGCTGGGCTTTGGAATCAAGCTTAACCAGCCCCCAAGCCCTTGGGATCTATGATTTTGTACAGTTGTAGAATCTCTTTGATGCATAGTGTTTTCATCATTTAAATAAAGGTGCTGATAACTCCTATCTCACAGGCTTATTTTGAGATTTAAGCAAGATAGTGCATCTTAGATGTAAAGATTAGCTGAAGTCAAGCATGTAAAACATATAATACAAAGCCCAGAAAATAGCACTCTTTTGATAAATGTAAATATCAATTTTTTATAAAAGCAGAGTTTTTCTGAGGATAAATTTTCATGTATAGTACAAACAAGTGTATACAAGTTTTTTATAACCTACGTATTTCCAAAAAGGATTTGAGATTTGCATCCATATTTTCCCAGTGTCTGGCCTCTAAACACGTCACTGCCTTGGAATATTTGGGAAGACAAATTAATCTTTCTAGCCTGAACTCAACCTACAACTCCTTCCAGCATTCTTTCTTTACTTTCTAAACCAAAAACCAAAATCATGCTCCAGATTAATTGATCAGCCTCACCCTCACCCTCAGTCTCTCAAATACATTGGCATTTTTCAGCATTGCTTTCCTGTTCCAATCCTCTGTCCTCACCTGTTTATTCTTCAAATTAAGTAGCCATACCAACTTTCCTCTCTTCTCTCTTCCTCTGGACTCAAGCAATACTAATGAACTATCTGTTCAACTGCAACTTATCATTTTTCACCTGATTTTATTGACTAGGTTATCGTGTACTTTAATGTGTCTTCCCTGGCCAGCTAGACAGTAAAAAAAAAAGGGTCTTACAACAGTACCATTTCCATTGTAGAATATTAGTTTTATAAACATTTATTCATTATTAAATCTTCATATGAAATAGTCAACAAGTAGTAGATAAGGAATGGATTCTCCTTTTCATGGTGGACTGTGCCAAAATCCAGATATTTGGATCATGTTTGCAGCCCAGCATCCCAACTTTTGAAAAGTCAAATTTTAGTCAGCTCGATTTCTTATCCAACAGTGCTATAAAAATAATTTTATCTTTATTTGTTTAGTTAGTTAACTATTCATTTTTGAATATCTACAATTGACTTGATTGCCAAATCAGTCAATTCTTTCGGCTATTACTTAGAATACCAACAAGATCAAATGTCAGCACGGCCCCATTTAGTTGATATTTATTTAATTTCATAGTTTATAGGAAAACATAAAAAAGCTGTTAATAGACAATAATTTGGTAACCAAAGCAAAAACGGATGCTTGCTCTGTTCAAGTAGCATATCACTTTGTCCCAGACAATGATTTTGACAAAGAAATAAAACAAGTTTTAGAATCTTGATAAACCTGTTTTTACACACCCACAGCTGATTCATGAAAATCCTTAAACCAATAGCCATTTTGTCAAACTTTGAGTGTCTACAANTCAAGTAGCATATCACTTTGTCCCAGACAATGATTTTGACAAAGAAATAAAACAAGTTTTAGAATCTTGATAAACCTGTTTTTACACACCCACAGCTGATTCATGAAAATCCTTAAACCAATAGCCATTTTGTCAAACTTTGAGTGTCTACAAATTATTTCAATTATGTTGAGGTTTTCAAAAGTGATTGTTCAATTTTAGCATTCTTTGTTGATTTGGTACATTTTGGTAATGATATTTTCAGATAACTTCATAGGATAATTCAAAAATAGATTCCATGTATGCACATAAATCTGCCCCCATTCTCATCTCTAAAAAGAGAAGTGTGGTATTTAAGGATTAAAGATTAAATATTTTGATGTGTTCCAGTCAAGCACTTCAACGGCACGAGAAGTATTGACAAACTCTTAGTCAATTAAAAATGGTTGAGTCTAGACAAAACTTAAGGAAACTGTGGGGGAACCAGGACATTTTGGTCATTATAAGAATTGTTTACATAGCTCCAACCTTCCACAAAGACACAAGAACTTTTTCAAGAACATCTTATGCAAACCACTACTGCTGCTGCTGCTGCTAAGTTGCTTTAGTCTTGTCCAACTCTGTGGGAACCCATAGATGGAAACCCACCAAGCTCCCCCGTCCCTGGGATTCTCCAGACAAGAACACTGGAGTGGGTTGCAATTTCCTTTTCCAATGCAAGAAAGTGAAAAGTGAATGTGAAGCCACTCAGTCGTGTCTGACTCTTTGTGACCCCATGAACTGCAGCCCACCAGGCTCCTCCGTCCATATGGTTTTCCAGGCAAGAGGGCTTGAGTGGGGTGCCATTGCCTTCTAGCTGAATACAAAGCTGTGAACAGCCACTCATGGAAACGAAGAAGTTTTGGAAACCAAGGTGGGTATTCCTGATGCATTTCCACACTGAAAAGTCCTCTTCAATAGCATTCTTTGCATTTGTGATATTACTTATTGGATTATCAGTTATTTATTCCAGGCTGCAAGCTCTATGAAGAAATAGTTGCATTTATTTTGCTCTCTATTCTACCTGTTGCATGTCCAAGGTAGTTGGCACGTGATATGTCTTAAGTAAATATTTTGTGGAAGAAAAGACACAAACAGGGTGAGAAGGAAAAATAGTGATATATAGCGTTAGCAGAGCCTGTTTTGAGCAAAGGCAGAGAAGTTTGGTTCTGAGGTCAGCCTCTACAGTCCCTATGTTTGTTTCATTTCAGATTTCTTCTTCCCACCTCTCAACCCTGCCCTCCCATCCCCCTTGGCACTGCAACGAATGGATCTTGCTCTGTCTTACAAAGTAGGTAATTTTATTGACTAAGGCTACACAGTATTATACCATTCCTGCAGCCTTTATTCTTAATCCTTAACCCCAGAATGTCAATCATTAACAATGGTGGAGAGCAGAGGAGGGGAGAGTAGAAGTTTCCCAGCACCAGATACAATCAGCTCTTCTTACTGTAAGCCCAGCAATCCCATGCAGGTCAAACCTCTACATTCATCCATTCAATCCATGAATCATTCATTTAACCAATATTTATTTTGTTGTTGTTGGCTATTCAATCACTAAGTTGTGTCCAACTCTTTGTGACTCCATGGACTCTAGCACACCAGGCTCCTCTGTCCTTGACTCTCTCCCAGAGTTTGCTCAANTTGCCTGTCTCTGGTGGGGGATGTGCCGGTCCACAGCTGGCTAGTTCTGCTCAGTGTCTTAGGTTAGGGCTTTATGCGGGATAGCTATCCCACAGTCTGGGTTGCTGTCTCAAGCTAGTTCCCTCAGATTGCCCTTGGCGCATTCAGGCCTGGTCCTTACCCTAAGCAATGCAGCCCGCGCATCACTGTCTAGCCCCTGCTTGCTAGTGGGGGATGCGAGCGTCTGGGCTGCTCCACTGGGAGTTGCTGCTAAACACATAATCTGTGGATTTCAATTATTTATTTATTTTCCTCCCAGTTATTTTGCCCTCTGAGAGTCCAAGGCTTGCCACAGACTCGCCAGAGAGAATGTTTCGGGGTGTTTGGAAACTTCTCTCTTTTTTAAGACTCCCTTCCCGGGGTGGATCTCCATCCCTACCTCTTTTTTCTCTCTTTTTCTCTTTTATATTTTGTCCTACCTCCTTTTGAAGTCAATGGGCTGCCTTTTTGGGTGCCTGATGTCCTCTGCCAGCATTCAGAAGTTGTTTTGTGGAATTTGCTCAGTGTTCAAATGTTCTTTCGATGAATTTGTGGGGGAGAAAGTGGTCTCCCCATTCTATTCCTCCACCATCTTCCTGATATTCTCTTCTAATCTCCGATCTCCAGGGAAATAAACTAGAGAACTTCTCTTCCAAACTTGTTAAAGAATCCTGATCTGGTCACTTTTTATAATCTAATGAGACCTTTAAACATTTTTGTTTATATTTTTTCCTCTCAAGATTTGTTTTCTTATGACAACCTTTATTTTCATTGGCTGATTAGAAACAGATAATTTCACAGAAAGTATTTAGACGGTCTAAACATCAGGCAGTAAGTGTTTATTGATTATCCACTATGGAGGATGTCATAGAGTATTCAAAAGAAATATGCAAAATTAGTCTAACTCTTAAAGAACCTTAAAATCAGCTGAGAAGGCATATATATTTGTGACATGAATAAACTGAAACACTGTATGATTAGGTGGAAAATGGCTAGCACAGAAAATAAAGTGGTCCTAAGTCTTGTGCAATTTTAAATTAAGAAATCTAGTTAAAATGTGCTTGTCTCCAAAATATAAGAAGCAATTAGTGTCAGGGAGATGTTTATACAAGTTTCAGGAATCATAACATTAAACATACGTACAGGAGTTAGATAGTTGGATTTAAATCTGCCTTTTATTTGCCACTTATCAGCTGTGTGATTTTAGAAGATCTCTTAACCTCTCTGTGCCTTGCTTTGTTATCTGTAAATTGGGGGCAGTTTATTTCTAGCTTATACTATATATGTGATGTGAGCAATGCTCCTGTTTGCTATGTTGCACTAAAGCTGAGTATGCTACGACTCAATAATTTAGATACTTGCAGGCAGTTAAATACTTGGTTGGAGTCATTAGATATTCAAACCATTTGACTAAAGAATTATACTCATGTTTTTATTATAAGTAAGAAGAATAGGGGCAGGCTCCATTAATACTAGCTGAGATTATTATACTTAGTGAAGTTCACAGCATTAAAAAATAATGATAACTTCAGTGAAAACCCTGTGACTTACCCTTATTAGTTCCAGATAGGTAAATACTTTGCTAGTGAGTAATAAGTAAAATTAGCTTTCAACTCATAGCAATATAAGTACAAGATTCTTGATATAAATATTAGTCATGCCACAGTAGAAACACATCTCTAGCTACACAAATAAGTTTAAGAAACACAATTATTATAGCAAAATAATTGGAAAAAATTTAATGGTCAGTGTCAAAAGAATCTGCCTGCAATGCAGAAGACCTGGGTTCAACCCCTGGGTGGGGAAGATCCCCTGGAGAAGGAAATGGCAACCCGCTCCAGTATTCTTTCCTCAAGAATTCTATGGACAGACCATGGGGTCACAAACAGTCAGATATGACTGAGTGACTAACATCTTCACTAACTTCATCAACAAACTAGTAAAATGAAATTTGGTAAATAAACATAAAAATGAAAGTTGTTAAAATTAAAGTTAGTACAATTATTCAAAAGTTTATAAGGAGCATAATAAAATAACATATAATCAGTAAAATTATACAAAATATGTAAACATGGACAGTACATGCAAACACAAAATTATTGGTTTGTGCAATATATAATTCATATTTATTTTAGCCTGTATTATTTTTTTCCATAAAAATCCCAAGGAAAGAAACTTAGAGGTAATTTATTAATACATATATTGTTGAAAGTCATTATTTATAAAATTACTTTGAAAATATATAAATTATATATAAACCCACTGAGATTAGTTCCTTGTATATAATAATACTAAGACAAAGTTACTTCCCTGAAGACATTCCAGTCTACTGAATTCAGTAAAGGCATTTATATTTTCAAAATTATTTTCTACTTAGAAAAAAATAATCTAGATTTATATAACATTCTTTTTTCCTCCAAATTGAAATCTAGGTGGTTCTATACATATATATATGATAAAGAGGAGACTGTATGGGCTTCCCTGGTGGCTCAGATGGTAAAGAATCCAGCTGCAATGCAGGAGACCCAGGTTGGGAGGAGTCCCAGGCTGGGAAGATCCCCTGAAGAAGAGAATGGCTACCCACTCCAGTATTATTGGCTGGAGCATTCGACGGACCAACTTCACCTGGAGCCTGGTGGGCTACAGTCTATGGGATCACAAAGAGTTGGACATGACTAAGTGACTAACACTATACCACTATATAATATATATACCTGGAAGGTGTAATACATTTTCAGATAAAAAATTTCCTAATACAATAAATTATTGACAAATTCAACTTTATGAAAATTACTTTTCCATTAGAAAAATAACTGTGAATGAAGGCAATAAAACACAAAAACAGTACTGGATAATGGTATTTATAACACATGCATGTGTGTATGTCAAGTTGCTTCAGTTGTGCCCAACTCTTTGCGACCCCATGGACTGCATTCCTCCAGGTTTCTCTGTCCATGGAATTCTCCAGCAGAGAATATTGGAGTGGGTTGCCATGCCCTCCTCCAGGGATCTTACCAACCCAGGGGTCGAAGCCGTTTCTTCTGCAGCTCCTGCACTGCAAGTGGATTCTTTACCACTTGAGCCACCAGGAAATCCCCCTATAATAGATAGGGCAAATTCGTTTACTATATAAGATTGAAAAAAATTTAAAAGATCATCAGAGAATTGGAAAACAGGACCAAATAAATAACATGATACAGCAAGCATCCAGAGTTATGTTGTCATCATATTGGTGTATTCATTCAGTTCAGTTCAGTCACTCAGTCATGTCNAGAGAGTTCCCTCCCTCCCATGAAGAAGGTCACAGTCTAGCGACAGACAAGAACAGACAAATTAACACTTAAATACAGTGAGATAAGTACAGGGTACACGTCAACAGAGGGTACTATGGCAACCCGAAGGAGGGGCCGCAACCAAGCCTGAGGCAGTGGGTAAGCTTCCCCAGGGAAGGTGGCAGGAGGAGGGAGGGAGCAAGCCATGTGAGAGGGTGAAGAAGGGAAGGGCTTTTTGAACAAAGAAAGCAGCAAATGCAAAGGTTCAGAGGTGAGAGAGAGCAAAACACTTGTGGGAATCTACACCTCATTCACTGAAGTGGGGACTTCCGCTGGGGAGAAGGAAAACAGCCCAAATGAGGCAGCCTAACAGGGATGGATTATGGAGGCCCTATCTGGGGAGTCAGTCAAGATATTACAAAGCTTATGATGTGACGGAAGTAGCCTTTTAGAAAGTTGTTTCCTATAAGGCGAGTTAGACAGAGGGGAACAGGAAGGGAGTGAAAGAAGTATTTTTATATGTATATGCTTTTATGTTTTACACTCAGTTCAGTTCAGTTCAGTCACTCAGTTGTGTCCGACTCTTTGTGACCCCATGAATTGCAGCACGCCAGGCCTCCCTGTCCATCACCATCTCTCGGAGTTCACTCAGACTCACGTCCATAGAGTCAGTGATGCCATCCAGCCATCTCATCCTCTGTCGTCCCCTTCCTGCCCTCAATCCCTCCCAGCATCAGAGTCTTTTCCAATGAGTCAACTCTTCACATGAGGTGGCCAAAGTTTTACACTCAGTGGTACTCAAAAAAAGATTTTAGACTCTTAAGCTGATATTTAGCACCGTGACATAAATTATTGTTTAGTGTTAGAAACAAGGCAAAGGGGAACTTCCCTGGTGGTCCAGTGGTTAAGACTTGGCCTTCCAGTGTAGGGGATGTGGGTTTGATCCCTGTTCGGGCAGCTAATATCCCACATACCTCTTGGCCAACCAGCTCAAAAAAAAAAAACACCTAAATCAGGAGCAATATTATGGCAAATTCAATAAAGTCTTCAAAAAGATAAATAAGGCAAAGTGAAAATAAAAGCAAGGACATGAAATGAGATAGAATTTTTAAAAAAAACTATACCATGCACTTATAATCAACAATTAAGGACAGCAAACTTGGCTCTCAGTTTCCTATGAGCCAATGATGTGTTATCTCCTTAAAATAAACATGTTGATCAGGATAGTCCTGCTGCTATGATTTGAATAAATATCTACTAAAGACTCATATACAGGAAGTCAGGAACAATCTTACCCTTTGTTAAAATTTAAGGACCATGAGTATAGGGATTTATTTTTCATTGTTCTATCTTCAATGACTTGAAGAGTGATATGTATCCAGGGAGAGATCAATAAATATTTCCTGAATATGTGGATGAATAAATGAATGAAATTAAATAAGGACTTGCTAATTAGAGTATTCTTTCTCTAAAAGTGAGATTTAAAATAAACCTAGGTGACGGTAGACCAGCACAGAACAGATCTATGGGATCCCTCAACCACAGAATCTATCAGAGAGATTAATGTTTCAACCACAATCATTCCCTGAAAAGAGGATAGTAAAAGCCAAACTTTCTGATTATTCTGAAGCCTATCAAACTTTGCCACCTAGAGAAGGAAAGGGAGGAATTTAGGCAATTTTCAGTGTATCTTAATGAGTGACATTTTCATGAGGATTGTTAGAGTGAACTAAACAAGTGTTTTTATACAGTGTTTCAAACGTTGCTCTACATTTAGGATAAAAGTAATATACCAAAGAGCAACTTGATACAAATGAACTATGGGTTATCTACATAGTTCTCTAATCATTTGGTATAAGCTAAGAATAGCTTTTAGAAACACTTCATGAATTTCTTCTAAAAATATCGTTTCCTCTTGTCAAGCCATGGCAAGCATGGAGCAGTAGTAAATTTAGAATTAGATTTTCTGACAATTATCTGCTAGGCAGCCTTTGGTTTGCCTGATTCAGGTTAAAGCCCTTAGCCAAACTGTGAATGAAGCTGTTAACATTTGAGACTATTACGAAACTTAACTAGGATAGTTGTTGGATATAAGGAAACTCCTTTTCTATCCAGAAATTAGTAAACAAAGTAACATCAGGTAAAACTAATACAGGCTTCCCTGGTGGCTCAAATGGTAAAGAATCTGCCTGCAATGCAGGAGACCCGGGTTCAATCTCTGAGTGGGAAAGATCCCTTGGAGAAGGGAATGGCCACCCACTCTAGTACTCTTGCCTGGAGACTTCCACAAACAGAGGAGCTTGGCAGGCTACAGTCCATGGGGTCACAAGAATTGGACACAAATGAGTAATTAACATACACACAAAAACAAATTCAGCCTCCTCCGCCAATACTTACGTATGTACTCAGATACAAAATTCTATATCGTATGACATGACCAGAGCTATAGTCTGAAAAATGTAAAAGGTGGTCCCACTGGTTTCCTAGTTTCTTAAAATCTATTAGTAAGATACCCACAAGACACTTAGATTTGAATAGTGTAGCTTTCATGTATACCCTTGATAGTGAGGTTACTATACGGGTTGACTTACAATCAATGAATGTATTGGTAACAAAAAAAGTTAAAATTGTAAAATATTGAGCAAAATGATGGCTTTTATTTTAAAGAACTGGCCCATGGCCTCTCCTTGGGACAAATGTTATCCAGCAGGGCCAGTTTTCTGTTAAGGCCAATGTAGGTCATGGTAATAAAACTGCATCATGTGCTTAAAAGAAGATATTCACCTTTTATTGATATAAAAAAATAGATGCACTTCCTGTTGGTGAAAATAATACAAAACTACAAGATAATAACATTAACTGGAACTCATGTAAATATGAGATCAAGACGTTTAGATTTCATAGTTTTGTGGGAAATTTACTTCTCCTGGAGGGTCTATTCATTAAGACTGAGAATATAGAATCAGATTTTTCAGGGTCAGTGAGTAAAATAAATTTTAAGTATGTCAAGTTCTGGTGAGTCATCAAAATGAAAATATCCAGTAACTAATTGAATATATAAATCTTGCCTTTGAAAGAGAAGTCTGAGTTGGAAATAGATAATTTAGGAGTGATCATTTAGATTTAAATCTATGGCATTGACTTAGAGGGAAATCTGAAGCTAGCTATTAAACACAGAAGATAATTTTGGTCCCTGTGAAAGAGTCACTGGTCTTCTTTTCATCAACTAAGCTCTAAAGAGAGATGACAAACATTAGTAATTTATTAAGAGCAGTTTGAAGATCATTATGTAAGTATTCTCAATTCCTGATACCATGTCAGGTAAAATTGGAGGTGACATTCCCAAACTCTGGTTTCATCATCTGTAGTCACGAAGTGGAAAAAAAATCAAAGGAGAGAAAAGCATTTCTGAGAATGAGTAATTGAAGCAATAAAATTTACAAGTTAAAGAAAGGCTCAGTTCCGTGAAGACTGAGTTAACAACAAGTTTAAACAATGGAATGATGTATCATGGCCTATTTCTTATAGTCTGCATGCTTTGGAAAGTGTGATAAACCTCCTCAGAAGAACTTAATTTGGGAATTTTGAGAGAGTGAGGTAGGACAAAACTATGGAGTTAGCAGAATGTGGCTTTTAGACCCCACTTCCACCAGACCTTGCAGGCTCCCCTTTCAGCATCTCTCTCCCTCATGAATCTCAGGGGTCTTATTGCTGGCCTAGGTGCCTTTGGTTTCCAAACAAAATGATCTGATAATCTTACTCATTTCAGTGGATTCATTCATGCATATATTTATTGTTGTTGTTTAGTCTCTACTTTGTGTCTGACTCTTTGTAGCCCCATGGACTGCAGCACGCCAGGTTTCCCTGTCCTCCTCTAGTTTGCTCAAACTCAAGTTCATTGAGCTGGTGATGCTCTCCAGCCATCTCATCCTCTGTCCCTGCCTTCTTCTCCTGACCTCAATTTTCAGCAGATATTTATTGAGTACATATATACTCTCACTCTATACTAGACATTGTCCCTTGTCTTAGAATATGCTGGTCAGATAGATGAATACATAACTAGATATAGATACATTGATTGATGATGAGAGAGAGAGAAGAAAGGGAGGGAAGGAAGAGAGATGTGAAGGACAGAAGGAGAGTAGATGGAGGGGAAGAAGGGAGGAGGAAAAGAAGGAGAGGAGGAAGGAGGAAAGAGCCAGAATATCAGGCAGCATATGGGATATATTGAGTTGGCCAAAACATTCATTTGGGTTTTTCTGAAAGATGTTTTCCAACTTTTGGCCAACTCAATATTAGGTAAGGATTTTTAAAAATCTGAGAGAGGAGAAGGATACTATTTTAAGTACAGTTTTCATGGGTGAAAATATCTGTACCTACGAAACAACTGGAATGGCCTGATGGAGCCAGTAATACAAAGAAGAGAAGGGGGAAACCTATATGGACAAAGTGAATAGCAGGTGCGTGGCAGACTGTATTCTCCAAAGATGGCCAAGACAGTATGTCCTGTCCAATATCTTTACTTACAACATGCCACTGATGCTCCTCTCTTGAACTTGAGCAAAATCTAGTGGTCAGCTTCATCAATGGAATCTGGTGGAAGTGAGCCTACATAGTTTTGAGACTAGCTTATAAAACTGCTATGCAATTTTCTCCCATTCTCTTGAGATGCTTACTTTTATTACTCAGTTTCCATGCTGTGAGGAAGTCCAGGCCATACGTAGGGGAAAGGCAGGGGTTCTAGCCAAGAGATCCAAGTGAGTGACCAGCTAATAGCCACCATCAATCACCAGACATGTGCACAGCAACATTTCCAGGTGATAGCAGAGTCACCCCCAGCCTTTGAGTTTTTCCAGCTGAAAATTAGATGTCATGGAGCATAAACTGCCCTTGCAGTGTCCTGTACAAATCTGTGATCTGCAGAGCCCATGAGCATAATAAAATAGTGATTTTATGGACCACCGACTTTGGAGGTGGTTGTAATGCAGCAATAGGCAACTGGAGTTAAGTGCTAAAGCCCATAGGTGGGGACGAGCACTGGATATTCAATAAACACACCAGGGTATCATGGCTAAGCAGACTAGCTTTGGACTGGATGTAGTGATGGGAACAGAGAGTCTAGGAGGACAGAGCACCTAGGATCTTTCAAGTTATAGGAAGGAGTTTAAATCTTTTTTTCTAAGTGTGATGGGGCTGCTTAATCCTATCCCTATTAATCTTTTGAACTCTTAATTTTCACTATCAAATAAGGAATGAAAATAGCACTTAGTACTTGGCAGGGCTGTTGCAAGACTCAGATGATCTAAGGTGTGTGAAATCACTTTCGAAAGCAGGAAGCATTCCAGGCTTTAAAAAGTTTGAAATAATATGATATGCAAAATTAGTTAAAGTTTTAGGCTGAGATATTAAATGTATCAAATTTTCTATTCTAATAGCTTTCCATTAATCAATTATATCATGCCTGCTTATATAGGAGTATTAACCAACTTGAAATATATACAAACCATATGCCTGATTTCAGGCTAATGGTCAAATAAATGTGGCAATATATCTGGTAGATAAATGGAAGATAACACTTGCAAATCTTGCTAGGAAAGGGGAAATAATATTTATGTATAGAGAGGGAAGGTAAGAACTCATAAGCATTTCAAACACCTTTCTTTGAAAGCTACCACACCTGTCAGAAACCCAAGGAATATGGAGCCAGTGAAATCTTCATTACTAGCTGCTCTTTAAAAAAAAAAAAAAAAAACTTCCTGTTTTGTATTGGGGTATAGCTGATTAACAAACAATGCTGTACATTTCATGTGGACAGCAAAGGGGCTCAGCCATAAGTATACATACATCCATTCTCCCTCAAACTGCCCTCCCATCCAGGCTGCCACAGTAACATTGAGCATAGTTCATGTGCTATTCAGTAGGTCCTTGTTGATTATCCATTTTAAATATAGCTGTGTGTACATGTCCATCCCAAACTCCCTGACTATCCTTTTGCTCCATCTGTTCCCCCAGCAGCCATAAGCTCTTGAAGTCTGTGAGTCTCTTTCTGTCTTATAAGTTCATTTGTATCAATTCTACATATAAGGGATATCATACAATATTTCTCCTCCTCTGTCTGATATACTTCACTTAGTATGACACTCCCTGGGTCCATCCATGTTGATACAAATAGCAATCATTATCTCATTCTTTTTTTGTGGCTGAATAATATTGCACTGTGTATATGTATCATATCTTTCCTCTGTCAATGGACATTTATTGCCCAGAACCCCAGGTAGAATTTCAGTAACCTAAGCTGAATTATCAGAATTCATTTCTATTTTTACTAGATCTGCCAATGCAGATGAGGACCAGAGCCAACTAAACAGGATTCTTTCCCCAAATCCAACACCCAGGAAAAAAATCGATAGCAGAAGGGTGGTGATGAGAAAGAGCCACACCTGTAGTTGAATAACTCCTACAGAGAGAGAGAAGCGAGAGACGGAGAACACAGGGCCTGAGCCAGCTTACCAGCCTCAGAAAACAAACACAATCAGAGAGAAAGAGCAATGGCCCAAGATTATCTCACTGGTGAGTGGCTTAGAATCCCTCATGACTTTCCCTAGGTTAAGGAATAGCAAAGTTGTGATCAATCATAATAATTGTGGTAACAGTAACATTTATTAAATGCCTACTCCCTTATATACAACACACAATATTCACAACAATTTACAGTTTCCAAGTAATCACTAATAATACTGTTATCACCATTTTACAGATAAGGAAAGATGAAGCTTAATGTGGCTTAATGTGGCTTCATTATCCAATTCAATTCAGCTAGTACATTTTGGAACTGAGAATTGAACTCCCATTTATTCTGATGTGGATGCCCCTGATTTTAACATCTCAAATGTATTTTGTTTCTAATTTCCAAAGAGAAGCCACATTCCAACTTTAGGTACTGTGAAAGTCCTTCCCCTTTGTCATTGTGATCAAACTGATTAACACGAAACTACTCCAGCTGCAACATTACTGGTATAGTTGATATATTCTTTGAAATTTTGAAAAGATAATCTACTTTTGAGAAAAATAAGTTTATACATATATAAACTTATATACTCTACATTTAAGCCACAAACCGTACTGGCAGCTGTTTATGTGAGATGATTTTATACTTTTACTTTAAGATATTCCCCTTTCCTTGGCCCCTAGTACCTGAAATCCTATCATTAGATGCTCATTCCTTGGGAAGCATTGTCAGACACTCAGATGATGGAAATTTTTATTTTTCTCTGGAAGCCTGACTTTGAAGACACAGGCTTCATGAGTCATCTAATTCATTATTTGTGATAATAATGGACATCCTCACTAGTGCATGTTCCAACACAGAACTGGGTGCAGAGATCAGATAAAAGGCAGGCAGACAGATCGTCACAAAAGAGCTTTCAAAACCCATTTAATGATCAGTTTCTAAATATTTTACAGCTTCAGGTACCGCCAAATTGGGGGAAAAAGAAGACAGTCAGAAGACATTGTAGTGGAGATCGCTATCCTTTTTGCTGTGCATGTTCCCATGAGTGAGTTCTTTTTGGCTTCAAATCATATCAATGGATTATATTTTACATAAGCTTTAATCAACTTTCCTTCCTCCCTTTCTCCCTTCCCTTTTTTTCTTTCTTTGTATTGTTGAGCAATTCCTTTCTGAAGCATTCTTTTCTCTTAGCATTTGTGACATGATTCCCTGCTGATATTCTTCACTTCTCTGGACACTCTTCTCACTTTCCTTTGTCAATTCCTTCTTCTCTCTCTGGTGTTCAATAGGCCCCAACTTTCGGTCCTCTTTATCCTCACTCTCCGTGGACATCCTACGTCCTTTCATCTACTCCCATTTGAATTTCCAGCCTGCATTTCTCTTTGTAAACCTCAGATGGGTATAAATGACAGCCTACTTGAAATATCAACTTGAATATTTCAAATGTAACATGTTTAAAAACCCACTCTTTGATCTTCAACATTCCTTTCCCCCAAAGGCTCTTCCTCTAGTGTTAACCTTCTCCATAAGTGACACCTCTATTCCCCAAGATACTCATGCCAGAACTCTGCCCTGAAGCTTCCCTCTCCTACACCCCTACAAACAATCACCAATTCCTTTTGTTTCTGCACACAAAATATATTTATAATTCATCTCCTTAAACCCATCTCTACTCCCTGTCTTCTAGTCCCTACACATCTTCTCTTCCCTAGATTACAGATTCCTATTAAATTTAGGAATGAATACATGACGGGCTCCCTATGGCCAATTCTCTAATACAGCCCCCCTTCCATTGAATTTAGAGTGATATCAAAGGTATGTAGAAAGAGATGAAAAGTCTATAAGGACCACACTGTCTATCAGTGATCTCCTCGGTGGAGTTTCTTTTTTTTCACTGCTAAATATGAGACAAAGGGAAACAATGGTTTTTTTCCCTTCCTTTGGGCATTGCAAAGTCTGAATGTGACACGTGGACGTGTGGGTAGCCACGGAGCAAGTGTGAAGGAAACAGACTTAAGAGCAAAGCTGAAACACTGAATCCAGTGGAATCAAGAGATGGAAAGAATGTGGATCTGCAACAGTAACACTGAGCCACAATGAAGTTTATACTCTAATACTCTGGTGAAGCTGGTTCTGCCCCTAGAATTGTTTATGTGAGATGATAAATGTACTTATAGTTTAAGCCAGTTTAAGTGAAAGGTTTTGCTACCATAGCTGAAAGCATCCTAACTGATAGAAGATAAACCAAGAAATCAGTTTAAACATATTGTCATTATTATCTAAATGAGAAGCCACAGAAGAGAGAAAAGATGGATTATATGTTTAAGAGATTTCATCAGTAAGACTGAGATACAAAAGAAAGA
>SJYV01007878.1:69835-123755 GCA_006410875.1 Neotragus pygmaeus | reverse complement strand
ACACAAATAAAGAGGGAAGATAAATACAACAAAAGTGCAAACAAAAGACTATGGGAACTCAAAGGAGAGAGTTTGTTTCTCAGAAGTAGGTATTATAATTATTATAAAATTGAGATATATGAGATCGAACTTAACAAAAAATAGAATTTTGCCAGGCACCAGAGTGAAGAGATAGCTGCAAGCATTAAAAAAAAAAATGTTATAAAGCGAACATTCCAGGTAGAAAGATTAGAGAAGAAATGTAATATATTTATAGGGAAAGAAAAGATTGAAAAGGACCCTGAAGTTTGAATTTAGAAGTTCAGTTCAGTGCCCATGGTGTGACAGAGCCCCAAAGTCTGAATTTAACATGGTGAATGATTGTATCTACTGAAGGTACATTATATTTGCTGCTAAAAAATTGTTTCTGATACCTTTCCAAGAAAAATTCTCTTATAAAGGTGCTACTTCTGGGTTGTATTCTGAATCGGATGGTCTGCTAAAGTGAAAGTTGCTCCATCATGTCTGACTCTTTGCAACCCCATCGACTTATAGTCCATGGAATTCTCCAGGCTAGAATACTGGAGTGGGTAGCCTTTCTCTTCTCCAGTGAATCTTCTCAACCCAGAGATAGAATCCAGGTCTCTTGCATTGCAGGCAGATTCGTTACCAGCTGAGCCACGAGGGAAGCCTGATGGTCTGCTAAAGCAGAATTAATTATGAATAAACTAGTTTATTGTTAGTAATTTTTATTAGATGCTCATTAATTCCTTGGTAGGTGGACTATTTAAAGTTATTTAAAAACTTTAATGGTTTCCAAGATCAAGATGACAATAAATGCTATTAATTTTCCATTACTACTGATGTTAGGGGCTTCCCAGGTGGCACTAGTGGTAAAGAACCCACCTGCCAATGCAGGAGATGTAAGAGACGCAGGTTCAATCCCTGGGTCGGGAAGATCCTCTAGAGGAGGAAATGACAACTCACTTCAGTATTCTTGCCTGGAGAATTCCATGGACAGAGGTATCTGGTGGGCTACAGTCCACAGGGTTGCAAAGAGTCAGACACAATTGAGCAACTTAGCACGACTGATGTTAATTTTGTGAAAATTTGTGGTGCAGGAAGTTAAGATCTTATTTTTTGATGGAATTGATCATTAAAAGATATGTGATGAGATGGCTGGATGGCATCACGGACTCGATGGACATGAGTCTGAGTGAATTCTGGGAGACGGTGATGAACAGGGAGGCCTGGCGTGCTGCGATTCATGGGGTCTCAAAGAGTCAGACACGACTGAGCGACTGGACTGAACTGAATTGATGCCTTTTTGAATCTTTAATTAAAATTAAATAATAAAGGTAGCATATTAAAGAGATCATTGAAATGTTGCACTTACTAGGTTAATAGCAATGAATTTGAAGCACATTGAACTATATGAGATTATCAGTACTTGGTCATTTGACCTACAAATTGTATATTTCAAACAGTTTAACCTGATATCCTATCAATGAGTTCTTATTTATTAAAAAAGATATTATAGTTTTAAACTACATTAGTAAATTTATTCGAATTTGCAGTAAATAATTTTCGTTTTAACAGACTCATAAATGCTATTGATTAAGGACATGAACTTGGAAATTAGAGTATGAGTTAAACCCTGGCTCCAGCTCCTACATATGGTAGTTTTGAATAAGATACTTTTCTGTTCTTAGTTGTCTATTCTTTAAATTTGTATAAAAACAGTACTTGCTGTTGGTGGGAATGCAAATTAGTACAGCCACTATGGAAAACAGTGTGGAGATTCCTTAAAAAATTGCAAACAGAACTGCCTTATGACCCAGCAATCCCACTGCTGGACCTACACACCGAGGAAACCAGAATTGAAAGAGACACATGTACCCCAATGTTCATTGCAGCNAAAAAAAAAAGTCTGACAGCTGTAAGTACATACGAAAAATAGTCTAATAGAAATTAAAATTTTCTTTCCTTTAAAATAAATTTTGTTATATGTTTTTAGGAATGTTCTAGGTTTATGTTAGACATAGTTAACATTTGCTATGACTTCACAGGGCAGTCATAATGAGTGAATTTTTTAGCAAATGTTTACTTGGGGATTGAGTAATTTGTCAACTATGGGCTCTTCTTTGTTCCCCTTTCCTTGCTTTCCACCTTTACCCATTCATCATTATTCAACTGTTTGCACTTTTCTTTCCCATTGAGATGTACTAAAAATTCTGGTGTGTGGGAGTTTAAAAAAACTATTTACATAATGATAAAGATAATCTTCCCTTCAAAATACTTTTCCATTTTTTACCCCACAGAGTCTTGTAGCTGTAATTTTAGTCTTTGTTTTACATTTATCTATTTCCCTTTTCTTGCTTTCCATCTTTACAGAGTACTCATCCCATTTTTTTCCTTTTAATATAGGTAACATTAAGAAATTACATGTTCATTGTAGAAAGATTAAATTTATATAAACTAAAAGAAGGAGGATAAAATGTATAATTTATATCACCTGGTGAGTGCTATTACATTTTTGGTGTATCTTATAGAATATTAATAAATAATTGTATATACCACATATGCAAAATGGATTATATTGAACTCCTCTACCTCTGTTTTTATACAACTTTTCATGTTAAGAAATACACCTCCAATATCAGTTTTAGTGCCTGAAGCACATTTCATTGCATGGATAGGCTGTAATTTACTCAATCAGTCCCTTACTTTCAGATACCTAGTTAGTTTCCAAATTAAAAAAATGATAATACTAAAACACCCCTACAGCTAACTTTTGCCGTAAACCAGCTTCAGTTTTTGGATCCTTCATAAACATCTACTGCTTTTATAGTACTCATTTTAAATTTGTTGATGTTTTCAAGTAGTTCATAAATTATGAGATTCAACATATATTTTTACATAAGCAAGTGTTTTAGCTTTCCTTGCAAAGAGAACACTCAGTGCATACTTAGTTTTGATTAAAGCCCGTGGTCTTGCTCCTGGGTATCCTGGACCTGAGTAGTAATGCTTTATATTTAAAAGAAGATATTCAGACACCTGTGTTCTTTATTGCTTGAACACACCAGTTGTAACTAATGGCCCTCTATAATGGTTTAGGAGGTTTCAGCACAACTCATGACACAGTTTTACCTGTATCTGCTGCAGGTAAAGGCAAATGAGAGAGAAAGAGGGATTAGTTAGTAGTGGGCTCCACTGCTTCCAGCTTGAGAGATCTGAACCTCTCATAGGTAGTCAGTTCAGTTCAGTTGCTCAGTTGTGTCTGACTCTCTGTGACCCTGTGGACTGCTGCACGCCAGGCTTCCCTGTCCATTGCCAACTCCTGAAGCTGGCTTGAACTCATGTCCGTTGAGTCAGTGAGCCATCCAACCATCTCATCCTCTGTCATCCCCTTCTCTTCCTGCCTTCAATCTTTCCCAGTATCAGAGTCTTTTCCAAGGAATCAGTTCTTCGCATCAGGTGGCCAAAGTGTTGGAGTTTCAGCTTAGCATCAGCCTTCCTAATGAATATTCAGGACTGATTTCCTTTAGGATGGACTGGTTTGATCTCCTTGCAGTCCAAGGGACTCTCAAGAGTCTTCTCCAACACCACAGTTCAAAAGCATCAATTCTCTGGTGCTCAGCTTTCCTTATAGTCCAACTCTCTCATCCATACATGACTATTGGAAAAACCATAGCTTTGACTAGATGGATCTTTTTAATAATGTTCTCTAGGTTGGTCCTATCTTTTCTTCCAAGGAGCAAGCATCTTTTAATTTCATGGCTGCAGTCACAATCTGCAGTGATTTTGGAGCCCCGAAAATAAAGTTTGTCACTGTTTCCATTTTTTCCCCACCTATTTGCCAGGAAGTGATGGGACCAATGCCATGATCTTAGTTTTCTGAATGTTGAGTTTTAAGCCAACTTTTTTACTCTCCTGTTTCACTTTCCTCCACGCGTGGTAGCTCTCCAGTAATGGTCAAGGCTCCTGTGACTCTCTCCAAGTGTCTTCCCTTATCTGTTATGATAAAGAAGCTTCTCTTATGACAGCATGGGGCTTTGGCTGATAATTAGGAAAGATGTTCTTGGTGTTTTTTTTTTTTTTAATTTAATGCATGTATATGGAAATGGCAGCCCACTCCAGTATTCTTGCCTGGGAAGTCCCAGCAATCCCATGGACAGAGGAACCTGGTGGGCTACAGTCCAAAGGGTTGCAAAGAGTTGGACATAACTGAGCAACTAAGCACATAAGCACATATGCAATATATACAATACCAAGCCCTCAAAACTTTAAATTTTCCTAGCCTGTGTCCGGGAGGAAAAACTTTCTTCTATCCTTTTAAGTGCTGTGTATAAGCCTGAGAATTAAACTCACAGAAGACAGACTAATGAGAGAAAAGCAGACATGAGTGCAAAAGTCCTCTTAAGGAGAATGAAGACCTGAATAAACCAGTAAGACCAAGAGCTTACATATTTGGTTTCTGAAATAAAGAACTGATAAATATGTGAGAAAATGACAAGGCAGAGGGATGGGACATTAAGCTATGTAAGCTAGTTAAGCTAAAAGAAGATAAGGGTTAATTTAGTAGGTTGTTTGGATAGATTCATTTTGGCATCAACTCTCAGTTTCAGGTTATAAGAATGTTCTTCTTCTCCTGGTACCAGGAGGGCCCCTTCTCCTGGGAAATTTAATGAGTTGCTTTTAAGAAGAAAAGGGGGAGGCTAGAGAACCCTTTCTGAATCTGCTGTTTCTTAAGTGCTTTTAGCTCAAAATAATCAGAACTATGGATGGAGGTTCATGACATTGTACAGGAGGCAGGGATCAAGACCACCCCCATGAAAAAGAAATGAAAAAAGGCCAAATGGTTGTCTGAGGAGGTCTTACAAATAGCTGTGAATACAATGCAACCCCTATCAAGCTTACCAATGGTATTTTTCAGAGAACTAAAACAAATAATTTCACAATTTGTATGGAAATACAAAAAACCTCGAATAGCCAAAGCAATCCTGAGAAAGAAGAATGGAACTTGGAGGAATCAACCTGCCTGACTTCAGACTATGCTACAAAGCTACAGTCATCAAGACAGTATGGTACTGGCACAAAGAAATATAGATCAATGGAACAAAATAGAAAGCCCAGAGATAAATCCACGCACCTATGGACTCCTTATCTTTGACAAAGGAGGCAAGAATATACAATGGAGAAAAGACAATCTCTTTAACAAGTGGTGCTGGGAAAACTGGTCAACCACTTGTAAAAGAATGAAATTAGAACACTTTCTAATACCANCTCCTGCAGCTCAATTCCAGAAAAATAAACGACCCAATAAAAAAATGGGCCAAAGAGCTAAACAGACATTACTGCAAAGGAGACATACAAATGGGTAACAAACACATGAAAAGATGCTCAATATCACTCATTATCAGAGAAATGCAAATTAAACCACAATGAGGTACCATCTTACGCAGGTCAGAATGGCTGCTATCAAAAAGTCTACAAACATTAAATGCTGAAGAGGATGTGGAGAAAAGGAAAGACTCTTACACTGTTGGTGGGAATGCAAACTCATATAGCCACTATGGAGAACAGTGTGGAAATTCCTTTAAAAGCTGGAAATAGAACTGCCATATGACCCAGCAATTCCACTGCTGGGCATATACACTGAGGAAACCAGAAGTGAAAGAGACACATGTACCCGAGTGTCCATTGCAGCACTGTTTACAATAGCTAGGACATGGAAACAACTTAGATGTCCATTGGCAGATGAATGGATAAGAAAGCTGTGGTACAGATACACAATGAAATATTACTCATCTATTAAAAAGAATGAATTTGAATCAGTTCTAATGAGGTGGATGAAACTAGAGCCTATTATACAGTGAGAAGTAAGTCAGAAAGAAAAACACCAATGCAACATGTTAATGGATATATATGGAATTTAGAAAGATGGTAATGATGACCCTATATGTGAGACAGCAAGAGAGACACAGATGTAAAGAACAGACTTTTGGACTCTGTGGGAGAAGACGAGGGTGGGATGATTTGCGAGAATAGCATTGAAACTTGTACATTACCATATGTGAAATAAATCACCAGTTCAGGTTCAATGCATGAGACAGGGTGCTCAGGGCCAGTGCACTGGGATGACCCTGAGGGATGAGATGGGGAGGGATGTTGGGGGGGGTGGATTCAGGATGGGGAACACATGTACATCCATGGCTGTTTCATGTCAATGTATAGCAAAAACCACTACAGTATTGTAAAGTAAATAAATCCATTTAAAACAAAACAAAACAAATAGCTGTGAATAGAAGTGAAAGGCAAAGGAGAAAAGAAAAGATATACCCATTTGAATGCATGGTACCAACAAATAGCAGGGAGAGATAAGAAAGCCTTCCTCAGCAATCAATGCAAAGAAATAGAGGAAAACAATAGAATGTGAAAGTCTAGAGATCTCTTCAAGAAAATTAGAGATACCAAGAGAACATTTCATGAAAAGATGGGTACAATAAAGGACAGAAATGGTATGGACCTAACAGAAGCAGAAGATATTAAGAAGAGGTGGCAAGAATACACGATGAACTATACAAAACTGACCCAGTTAATCACTATGGTGTGATCACCAACCTAGAGCCAGACATTCTGGAACATGAAGTCAAGTGGGCCTTAGGAATCATCACTACAAACAAAACTGGTGGAGGTGATGGGATTCCAGTTGAGCTCTTTCAAATCCTAAAAGATGATGCTATGAAAGTGCTGCACTCCATATGCCAGCAAATTTGGAAAACTCAGCAGTGACCACAGGACTGAAAAAGGTCAGTTTTCATTCCAATCCCAAAGAAAGACAATGCCAAAGAATGCTCAAAATACTGCACAATTGCACTCATCTCAAATGCTAGTAAAGTAATGCTCAAAATTCTCCAAACCAGGCTTCATGTATGCGAACTGTGATCTTCCAGATGTTCAAGCTGGTGTTAGAAAAGGCAGAGGAACCAGAGATCAAATTGCCAACATCCGCTGGATCATTGAAAAAGCAAGAGAGTTCCAGAAAAACACCTATTTCTGCTTTATTGACTATGCCAAAGCCTTTGACTGTGTGGATCACATGAATTGTGGAAAATTCTTAGAGATGGGAATACCAGACCACCTGACCTGCCTCTTGAGAAATTTGTATGTGAGTCAGGAAGCAACAGTTAGAACTGTACATGGAAGAACAGACTAGTTCCAAATTGGGAAAGGAGTATGTCAAGGCTGTATTTCTCACCCTGCTTATGTAACTTATATGCAGAGTACATCCTGCGAAATTACAGGCTGGATGAAGCACAAACTGCTTGGGAGATTGCTGGGAGAAATATCAGTAACCTCAGATATGCAGATGACACCACCCTTATGGCAGAAAGCAAAGAAGAACAAAACAGTCTCTTGATGAAAGTGAAAGAGGAGAGTGAAAAAGTTGGTTTAAAACTCAATATTCAGAAAACTAAGATCATGGCATCTGGTCCCATCACTTCATGGTAAATAGATGGGAAAACAGTGGAAATAGTGACAGACTTTATTTTCTTGGGCTCCAAATGACTGCAGCCATGAAATTAAAAGATGCTTGCTCCTTGGAAGAAAAGCTATGACCAACCTAGACAGCATATTAAAAAGCAGGGATATTACTTTGCCAACAATGGTCCATCTAGTCAAAGCTATGGTTTTTCCAGTAGTCATGTATGGATGTGAGAGGGCTATAAGGAAAGCTGGGCACTGAAGAATTGATGCTTTTGAACTGTGATGTTGGAGAAGACTCTTGAGAGTCCCCTGGACTACAAGGAGATCCAATCAGTCAATCCTAAGTGAAATCAGTCCTGAATATTCATTCGAAGGACTGATGCTAAGCTGAAACTCCAATACTTTAGCCACCTGATGTGAAGAACTGACTCATTTGAAAAGACCTTGATGCTGGGAAAGATTGAAGGCAGGAGAAGAAGAGATGGTTGGATGGCATCAACAACTCAATGAACATGAGTGAGCCAGCTTTGGGAGTTGGTGATGGACAGGGAGGCCTGGTATGCTGCAGTCCATGGGGTCACAAAGAGTCAGACATGACTGAGCAACTGAACTGAACTGAATCAGTAGGCCAAAATGGCACATTTTGGGGTGGCATGTTCTGAATCCCATTTGCTTGTTTGAGCTATGAACTTTTTCCTTGCCTTCAAAAACATCATATGCTATTAGAAGCCACTGAAATAAATGACCTAAAAATTCAGTTTTGGTCAACTGACAGTTTAATTCCACCCCCCCCCAAAGTTTGTTTATAATTTAGAACCCTGAAAAACAATTCTTAAAACTAATCACTTAGAGAATCCTTTTGCTCAGTAAAGTATGGTCCTTTTAGGGGGGTTTCCAGTATAAGCTGGGGTTTCAAAGCAGTGTACTTAAGTTTTTCAAGTGGGTAAGGCACTTATTTTTAAAGATCTCATGATAAGAGGAAGGTTATCTTTGGAGCATAAATACTTATACTACGAAGCAAATACAAAGGCTTAAGGTCAAGAGAGAGAAAATTTAATTCATTTTGGAAATCAGAAAAACTTTCTTGGGGAGACATGTGTAATGTGCTTGACAACAGCAATAAAATTTCACTAGACTGGAGTGAATAAGAAGAATGTACATGTGGGTTTATGTGTTACCAAAGGCACAGAAATAGGGTGCTAACAGATGTGTTTAAAATCACTCAGTTTTTCAGAGGGCAATGGCATGATGTCACTGAGGGTAAAGCTAAAGCTTATGTATTTGATATTTGAGGCAATGGGAAGGAGGGTTGATGTTGGCCTATGTTTGAAGAAGACAGTGATACCTAGAGTGGACTAGAGTGAGGAGGCAGGTCACAGTGGTCCAGGAGTTAGTCTTAAGGAGAACCTGAATGCAAACTTTGTCAGTAGGACTCTTTCCTGAAGAGAGCCAATGGCATTGATTAAATGAATGTCTGGGAGTGACAGCTTTCAGACCTGGGGACCAGGAGAATAACAGGGATAGTGAGGTCAGAAGGAGAGGCTGGAATGGGAAGGAAGGTAATCATCTTGAAGAAAAGCAAGAAAGGGAGATGGGAGGGAGAGGGAGAGAACAAAAGCTGAGGAAGTGAGAGTTGGAAGAAAACAAGGGAAAACAGATATTTATCAAATAATCCCAGTTATTTAAATACAAACTCTGGAAAGTGCTATGAAGGAGAGGTACAAGTGGCTGTGATGGAGTGTGACAAGAGAACTTATCTAGTCTCAGTCATGATGTCAAAGGCATCAGTGAAGAAATGAGCTGAGAGCTGAAAAGAATAAGTGAGGGCTGCTGGGAGGAGGCTGGAGGGAAGCACAGAACAGTGTCAAGAGACCAGAGGGAGGGGTTGGCAGGCGGTGGGGCATGGCCAAACACATACCAGCTGTTGCAGGAGCCAAAAAGATTCCACAGTAGAGGGGAGGTGTTCCTTTTTTCTATCCTGGGGTAGGTTAAAAAGACAGGTTGTTGGTGTCAATGGTAGGGAGCAGCTGGTGCATGCAAAAGAAAATTGAAGATTTCAGAAATTGTCTTGCTTTATGCCAGGTTAATAGTATAAGCCAGTGATATTAATGCTAAATACTGTTTTTTTTCTTTCTTATTTTTTTTTAAAACCAAAGAGTCTGAAATATATATTTCCTGGGGACTAATATTCAGACCTGCAGTTTTCAGTAGGTGTGCCTTGTTTTAGGGAGCAAATGTATTTTGAAGAATTGTGGCTAATTCACATTTTGGTAAATTGACTAATTTTAAACACAGCAGGGAGTATGCTTTTTAAAGGAAACCTATGGTGCATCCTTTCATAAAGTACAGAATCTTTTTGGAAAACAAACGTGTTTTGTAAATCTCTCCTTTAGTAGATGAGGTGAGGGTATAACTATGCTAAGAAACACTTATGTTTATATATACACTTAGGATTTGACAATAAGCAAATAAGGTCTTTTGAAAACAAGGGCAGCTTCTCTTCAAATTCTTTGGCCTGTAAGTATTTTAGTAGGAAGGCCCACTCTCTCTGTGATTGTTTTTATTTCTTGAAAATTTGTTGCTATAAACAATCTCTGGTTTATTTTTGGCTAACAAACACATGAAAAGATGCTCAACATCACTCATCATCAGAGAAATGCAAATCAAAACCACAATGAGGTACCATTTCACACCAGTCAGAATGGCTGCGATCCAAAAGTCTACAAGCAATAAATGCTGGAGAGGATGTGGAGAAAAGGGAACCCTCCTACACTGTTGGTGGGAATGCAAACTAGTACAGCCACTATGGAAAACAGTGTGGAGATTCCTTAAAAAATTGCAAATAGAACTGCCTTATGACCCAGCAATCCCACTGCTGGACATACACACCGAGGAAACCAGAATTGAAAGAGACACATGTACCCCAATGTTCATTGCAGCACTGTTTATAATAGCCAGGACATGGAAACAACCTAGATGTTCATCAGCAGATGAATGGATAAGAAAGCAGTGGTACATATACACAATGGAGTATTACTCAGACATTAAAAAGAATACATTTGAATCAGTTCTAATGANCAGCACTGTTTATAATAGCCAGGACATGGAAACAACCTAGATGTCCATCAGCAGATGAATGGATAAGAAAGCTGTGGTACATACACACAACGGAGTATTACTCAGCCGTTAAAAAGAATACATTTGACAGTTCTAATGAGATGGATGAAACTGAAGCCTATTATACAGAGTGAAGTAAGCCAGAAAGAAATACACCAATACAGTATACTGACACATATATATGGAATTTAGAAAGATAGTAATGATGACCCTATATGTGAGACAACAAAAGAGACACAGACGTATAGAACGGGCTTTTGGCCTCTGAGGGAGAGGGAGAGGGTGGGATGATTTGAAAGAATGGCATTGAAAGCATGTATACTATCATGTAAGAAATGAGGCGCTGGTCTATGTTCAATGCAGGATGCAGGATGCTTAGGGCTGGTGCACGGGGCTGATCCAGAGAGACGACGTGGGGTGGGAGGTGGGAGGGGGATTCAGGATTGAGAGCTCGTATACATCTGTGGTGGATTCATGTCAATGTATGGCAAAACCAATACAGTATTGTAAAGTAGAAGAAAGTAAAAATTAAAATAAAATAAAATGTAAGAATAAAATATTTTTTTTAAAAAGTACTTACTTCACAGAAATTTTTATAAGGAGTAATAATTACACCTAGAGTATAGAGAGTAGTGCTGGGCACGTGGTACAGCCTCAACAACTCCCAAATAGTGGCAGTAATAGTAGCAGTGGTAGCACTGTTGTCCAGTTGCGACAGCGTGTCCAGCTCTTTGCGACCCCATGGACTGGAGCCCGCCAGGCTCCTCTGTCTATGGTTTTATCCCAGCAAAAATACTGGAGTGGGTTGCCATTTCCTTCTCCAGGGAATCTTACAGACTCAGGGATCAAACCCTAATCTCCTGTACTGGCAGATGGATTCTTTACCACTGAGCCAACTAGGAAGCCCAGTCGTAATATTACTCTTTTTTTAATATTCAAAACTTTAAAGGATCAGAGTTATTGGTTCCTATCAACTGAGCCTTCGGTATTCTTCTCAAGATAACAGGATAAAAACAACATTAGTCATTTGCATTTACTCTGTTACATATTACTAAATTGGAAATTTCCCATCTCTTTCCTCAAAGGGGCGCTTTAAGTAGCCTCATTCCACTCATGGGTGATGGAATGACAAAGTTCTTACAGTCTGTCCTTCTTAAGCAGTTTCAGTTTTCATCCTTTTTCAGGACTAGACAATGCTTGCATATCAGGTTAACTTCATTTTACCTTCATTTGTTTCTCTCTATGATACACTGCAAAAGAAAATTATATTTCCCTTTTGCTTTCTGGACTCCTTTCTCTTTCAGTTCACCTTTTCAAAGCTGACTTTTTCTGATGAGCCTTACCAAGCATCCACTTGCAACTCACATATAAAGGTGTATACAAAATTCCAGTGTGTTCCTTGATAATGAATAAAGATATGAAATCAAGAGAAATGAGTGAGTCCACAGGTACTCATTGAAAGCTGCCATGTTCTTGATACCATGTGGATGCTGAGGAATCAGATGACAGTCAAGAATCAGATGGCTGTGGAATAAACAGTTATATGAACTTTAAAAACTCCTCTCAGTTCATCCATATTGCTACAAATGGCATTATTTTGTTCTTTTTTATGGCTGACAATTGTATATGTGTACCACCTCTTCTTTATCCATTTCTCCGTAGATGGACATTTAGTTGCTTTCAAGTCCTGGCTGTTGTAAATAGTGCTGCAATAAACACTGAGGTGCATGTGTCCTTTTGAACTATGCTTTTCTCCAGATATATGCCCAGAGATGGGTGAATCATATGGTAGCTCTATTTTATTTTTTTAAGGAACCTCCATACTGTTCTCCATAGCGGCTGTACTGGGTAAAGTAAAACAGACAGAGAAAGACAAATATTGTATGATATCACTTATATGTGGAATCTTAAAAAAAAAAAGTTACAAATTAACTCATCTACAAAACAGAAATAGAGTTACAGATGTAGAAAATAAATGTTTACCAGGGTTATGGGGGCAAGGGACAAACTGGGAGATTGAGATTGACATATACACACTATGTTGTATAAAACAGGTAACTAACAAGAAGCTCCTATGTAGCAGGGGACTCCACTCAGTACCTTGCAATGGCCTCCATGGGGAAAGAATCTTAAAAAGAGTGGATATAGGTGTATGTATAACTGATTCACTTTGCTGTATACCTGAAAGGAACACAATATAGTAAATCAATATACCCCAATAAATTTTTTTTTTTTAATTCCTTTCAGCTAAAGCAGTTTAAGTTTTCTCATCCGATGCTATGGGGTTAGCCTTGGTGAGGAAATGCTAATCCTGAAGTCCCCCTAGCCAAGAAAATTTTCTTTGCTGACAGCACCTGGGAGGTGCTTCTTGCTCTTGCTGATCACTATGTCTATCCCTTAATCTATTCCTAATCTATCCCCTAATCTATAATCAAAATATTGATTATATTTTTCCTTATTAAACCAAAAGTGTGCCCTCCCTCTGTGTGTGCCCTCCCTCTGTGGGATTACTTCGCACTCACCCTGAAGATACCTGGGTTGGGAAGATCACCTGGAAAAGAGACTGGCAACCCACTCTGGTATTCTTGCCTGGAGAACCCCGTGGACAGACGAAGTGTCCATAGCGTTTGTAGAGTCAGACGTGACTGGAGTGATTTAGCATGCATGCACACACCCTGAAAGAAGCTTTAAATGTCCCTAACCTCTTTACACCCTAAGAGACCCCCATTTGGTTTACTTTGGTTTGCTTCTACTGAACACAATCACAATCATACTTGGATTTGTTTTTCAGTTGACAAGTCGTGTCTGACTCTTTGCAACCCCATAGACTGCAGCACGCCAGGCTGCCCTGTGCCTCACCATCTCCCGAAATTTGCCCAAGTTCATGTCCATTGAATTGGTAATGCCATCCAACCATCACATCCTCTAGTTTAATTCAAAAGACAAACATTTTCAAATTTTTACAATATGAGAAGAGGGAATAGTTCTCATATTTTATATTTAACATTCATTTCTTTTTCTTTTCTTTTCTCTATGATAGATTATGTTTTTAAAAATGTATTTGTCTTTTTCTTTCTCCATTAGACAAAGGGCTTTCTGGAGGCAAGAGTTTTGCCTGTTTTACTCCACACTAAATTTATGTAGACCTACTTAGTGCCTGAGTTTTAGTATTAGTGCTCAATGACTATTGAATGAAAGAAATATGTGTATATGTGTGTAAACAGTCACATATACCCACATACACATACATAAAGCATACTGAAGAGATTTTAACAATTCTTTTATGGCAAAATATTCTCACATTGTGATTTAGCTGGTAAAGCATCCACCTGCAATGTGGGAAACCTGGGTTTGATCCCTGGGTTAAGAAGATGCCTTGGAGAAGGGATGGGCTACCCACTCTAGTATCCTGGCCTGGAGAATTCCATGGACTGTATGTATAGTCCATGGGGTTGCAAAGAGGCAGACGAGACAGAGCAACTTTCACTTTCTCATATCACCTTCAAATGAAGTAAGATGTCTAATAATAATAACATGTGTGGCTGCTGTTTCTGTTCAGTAGGAACAAATGGAGGCTTTTAGAGTTACTAGGAGGGGTGAGGCATGCTGTACTGACTTTAGTGTTTGAATTCATAGCAATGGAGTTATTTTGAAAACTAGGTTAAGTCAAAGAAGCAAACAATGTCTTAATATTTCTCTCTAGTACCCAACAGGCATACATCTTTTCTTTTTTTTTTCACTTTTCTAAATAAAGTAAAATTTAGAAGTACATGTTTTATTTAACCAAGTGACACAAATAGCTTGAATGTTTTCCTTGTAGCAGTTTCTCAAGTATAATCACTATTATATTTGAATTGTTATGATACGTTCAGTTACCATGATTAACAAGTACTATAAACGATACATTTTAAATCACAGCATAAATCTGTAGAAGTGAAGTAAAAACCTCTCATAATTTCTTCACTCCCCTTTCAAAAGTCAAACAGTTTTCCACCCAAAAGATAGAGCATGTGATGCCAGCTGTGATCTTACGTCACCTTACTTATCCTCTTACGCCTTGGGGAGCTCATCTATAAAATAACGATCAGATTATTTACTGAACAATGTTGTCATGCCTCACACATAGAAAGTGATTAATAAGTCCTAACTTTTGCTCTCTGTTGGCAGTCACCTTTTTTGAAAGAAATACCCTTTTTTTAATGTAGCATAAAGAAAAGAAAAAAAAAGGGGTTTGCCACTTAACTTGTGAGAAAGAGCTATCCTATTATGTAGTTCAAACTGTAAAGTAAAAGTGAAAGTGTTAGTTTAGTCATGTCCAACTCTTTGCCATCCCATAGACTGTAGTCCACCAGGCTCTTCTGTTCAAGGGGTTTTCCAGGCAAGACTACTGGAGCTGATTGCCATTTCCTCCTCCAGGGGATCTTCTTTGATCAAGGGATCGAACCTATGCCTCCTGCATTGCAGGCAGATTCTTTATTGTCTGAGCCACCAAGACATACCATAATTCCTGAATGTTAAAATGTGAAAATAGCATGTTTCATAATGAAAGATATACATATATATTATGTATATATATATATATATATATGTATATATAATTTTATTTAGAAAGGAATCATTCACACATTCATTCATTCAGAAGACATTTCCTTGGCACTAATTGCAAAAGGTCAAAAGAAAAGTTAGGTTTAGTTTCTTTTAAGTTACATAGTTATTTACAGCATTTTAACAAAAGATGGAAATAAGAGTTAGCATTTAATATGGTACAGTATTAATTAATCATTTCTTTAAGAATACACTTGTTTTCCATTTCTTAGAAAAGATATCTGAGCCAAGCTTCAGCTTAGATGTTTAGACAGAAAGATGATAAGGAACTGAACCCTGTGCTGAAGGCATTCATGGTCCAGAAAGAAGACAGACAAGAAAATAACTAATTACATCACAATGGAATGAAACCACTGTTGGTAGAGCACAGGGAAGGGAGTAAATACAGTGCCTGTCTCAATATACAGTGACAGAAAACAAGGTGATTTCCTCCATCTTCACAATAATAGTGAAAAAAGAGAAGGAAAATAACTAAACAATGTTTTGGACCAACTTGAATTGATAATAGTTTAAGCTGATGATGAATTAGTTAAGCACAATTTCTACTATTTAGTTTGTTGACTAGATTATAACATCTACTTAAGATATAAAGTTAGCAATCCTGTTTTTAGACACCATTTGCATATTCCATTAAGCAATTTTTTTCAAACTCTTNATTAGTTAAGCACAATTTCTACTATTTAGTTTGTTGACTAGATTATAACATCTACTTAAGATATAAAGTTAGCAATCCTGTTTTTAGACACCATTTGCATATTCCATTAAGCAATTTTTTTCAAACTCTTCCTAGCACTTTAACATCAATGTCTTTATCAACACTAGAGCTGCTCCTGACCCATCAAACAGTTTTTCTGGAGCTTATTGTCTTCATTTTGTCTAAATTGTTACAGGTATAGCATTTGTTTAATCTTGGTATCATCATTGAAAATTTTATCTGAAGTCTCAAGTTCCTATGTAAATAAACACTGGAATCACTTAAAAATATTTATCCTTTACAAATACTTTTATGATCTCCACATTATAACCACTTCTTATATTACATTTTTAAGTGACTGTTACAAGACTTATTTTTAATAATATAATTTTTCAGGTGTGATATCACATGGGAAAAATAATTTTTAAATCCGTGTAAATATATTTGCCAACTTTTATTACTCAGTTTCATCAGGGACATCTTTAAGAACCAAAAGACATTATTTCTGCATAATTTGACTTCCCCCAAATAAATTGTTATTCAAAATAGAAATGTAAAGAGTTCTCCAGAATAGAAAATACTTTTTAAAGATTTAAGGTGCTCCTCCTCTTTTTTAAAAGATAATTTTGAGGAGAAAACTCACTTTACATTCAGGCAAGTATAATATTCCTGAAACCATCAAGAGAAAGTTTTACCTTTGGAGAATATATGATCAAGTCAGGACTGGTTGGATGTTGTTAAGAACAAAATGAATGAAAGAGGGGGAGGAATAAGTGCATTCCACGCAGAAAGAGAATACAGACTCAAATATAGTATCTCAGGAGAAAATAATGGATTCAGCTGGAGCTCAAAGTACAATGTAGATGAGAAACTGGACATAAAAGAAAAGAAGTGTGTTGGGGTTAGACTATGTAGAGCTAATGGATTTCACTTTTTATCTTAGAGGCAAGGGGAACTTATTTAATAACCTTGTTTTTAAATGACTATAGCAAATACTAGATTCTTTCTAGGTACATAAAACAGCTAAATGCCAGTGATATCACACTGAAAGAATATAATGAGATAGGTGTAATGAAAGCCAGTTTATGCAAAATGAATTTACTATCACATTGATCATTTTTGTTTCTGTGCCCATTTCCCCTCTATAGTAAACTCATTTCTTTTCATGCTACTTACCTTTAAATTCTTACCTTAAATCCTTTAAATCCTCCTTTAAATATCCCCATGTACGCTGCTTCTTCCTCCTTTTTCAAAAACTTCTTTTGGAGAAAGATAGGAAATCTGTCACGGACATCTCATTTAACTGAACAGCCATCATGAATAAGCTATATTATCACTATTTTATAGACAAAAATTGTGCCTTACAAAGGTTAGGTAAGATTTAGAGCTAGAATTTCAGAAACAGGTCTATGGGAACACATATCCTTGCTCTTAATATGCCATTTTAAAACTGTGCTGAGTTTAATGTGCAGTATTTAGGAATTTACAATCCAACCAGGGAGGAAAAACTAACAGTTGGGAGAACAAAGAGGGAAGACGTCGAAGGTGAGTGTAATTTAATAGTACATCCAATTAGAGACTAAAGAGATCTTTGGGAGGCTGAAAAGTCATGAAAAAAGGACCTTTAACATAGAACTTAGATAGCCAATGATGAGCAGGATGATGGTGAATTTGAAGTGGGAAGTGCAAAAACAGACACACATGTGTAGAATGTTCAGGATCATAAAACAGGAAGAGGTTCCAGTTATAGGAAATGAGGCTGGATATGGCTAAAGGGTTTATGAACTTCCCAGGTTGCTCAGTGGTAAAGAATCTGCTTGTCAATGCAGGAAATGCAGGAGACGTGGGTTTGATCTCTGGATCAGGAAGATCCCCTGGAGGAGGAAGCGGTCACCCACTCCAGTATTCTTGCTTAGGAAACATAATGGTCAGAGGAGCCTGGTGGGCTACAGTCCACAGGGTGACAAAGATTTGGAGATGACTAGTAAAATAATGCTCAAAATTCTCCAAGCCAGGCTTCAGGAGTACGTGAACCATGAACTTCCAGATGTTCAAGCTGGTTTTGGAAAAGGCAGAGGAACCAGAGATCAAANGTTCTCCTCAGCGTCCAGGCGTCCTGGGGCCTCGGCGTTTTGAGGCGAAAGGGCCCGGGTTGGCGACCAAGTCGAGCACTGGTCTGCGCGGCCCTGCTGGTCCCCACTCAGCACTTTGTCACCCCCTGCCAAGAGCCTGCGCGCCGCCGACAGGTATTCTCGGGGCGCGGGCAGGTGAGTTGATGATTGGCGTCCCAGGTGAAGGTGCCGGTAGCATCCGGCAGGATAACGGACGCGCCGGGAGTTGGATCCCGCTCTGCCTGTGATGGATCGGGGACCTGCGCTCAGCGCTTCACGTGCCCCTCTGTAAAATGGAGCTTCGACTGGTACTCTTGTGGACATTGCCATTCTGTTGCAGAGCAGTTCCTGGCTCTGTGAGACCCAAGGAACATGTCCCCTTATCTCTCTGGGCCCGTTTCCTCTCTCTAAAGTAAGGAGATTGAAGCAGATGATCCCTAAGGTCTGGTCTAGCAGGTATGGGGTCATTGTCCCTCATTGCAGACCAAATGCAAAAAGGAAAAAAAAAAAAAAGGAACCTGTATGGTGTGGCCAAGAGGAGCCAGAGACACTTGGGTATGTGACTTTGGGCAAAGTGGCTACATCTCTTGAGGCTCAGTTTCCTGACTGGCAAAACTAGGGGTAATGATAGAACCATCTCAGATTTTTGATGGTTAAATGGAAGTGAGTTTTTAGCCTACCTGTAACAATTGCTGTACCCCATCCCAGCCATCAGTTCTGATATTTTCAAAACTATTCCTTAGCCATTGTGAAAACTTAATTTTTGGAGTCACTTAATTTTTGGAGGATGGTTTTATAGGCTGATCCAGATGGGAAAACCTAGGCCTTCTTACTCGAGGCTGGATGTTATCTCAGGGCTGGTGTATCTCTTCCCTTCAGCCTCAGTACAGCACAGGATTAGGAAGCAATCTTGAGGACCAGTGATGGACACTCCTTTGGCTCCTGGGGCTTTTGTGTCATTCTTTACTCTTTTTCAATGGCCCACTCTTCCCCAGAGGTAGTTCTCTCCCAGCTCTGACCCACCTGGGAATGGGAAACTACGTACCACACCAACAGATTGTTGAGACCAACAGCTACTGCAAAGGAACAAGGCTGGCTCAGCAGCACCATCTTCAGGCTGGCTTCTAGGCCCTGCCCTTCCACAGGCCCGCCTAGGGCTGAACTTGTGCCAGGAGCTGATGCTGGGCTGATGCTGAAGCGGACCACTCAGAACAGCTGTCCAGTGACCTGGGGAGTGGAGAACTTCTTTAGGATCTGAGATGGAGCTGTTACTTGAGGAAGGCAGAACAGAGAAGATTGAAGGGAGAATGGCTTGAGGACAGGGCAAACCCTCCCAAGTCCTGTTTAGAGGTCCCCTGGGATCTTCTGTTGCTCACAGAGGATGTGGTCATCCTCTGAACAAGGAAGCTGGGGAGAGGTTAAGTGGGTACAACCTAGGAAGGGATGGACCACAGCTGACACTCTGTTTTCTCACTAGATGTGAGGTGGTGCAGGACGTCTAGGGACCACAAATGCTCCTTTTCCTGGAGATGTGACCCAAAGTGAGCTGTCACACCATCTTCCTGGTAACGTGTGTGCCCACCCTGGGATCCTGCATGTCCCCTCCTTCCTGCTTCTCCAGTTTGCTCTGCTGCACTGGCTGCAGCTAAGTGCTGGGTGTGTCAGGATTTCTGTGTAGTGAAGTGCTCCAGGAAGCCTTAATTACTCCAGACCTGGTACAGCGCAGGGCTGGCCTACGTCAACCTACTGCAGGGTCATGGTGATCTATTGCAATTTAAACAGCTGAAAAGTCTTAGGACTTTCACTTTCCCATCTGAGGGATATTGAGTTTTTAGGTTTAGGTTGTAGAGCCAGTGGTAGCACTGAGACCAGGACTGTTTCTACAGCCTCGGCTGTCACTGGAGGCGTGCCATCTGCCTCCTGATAAGGCCACAGTCCAAAGCTAACCTGCAGTTAAACCAGAGCTCTCCTTCCTCCCATTTCAGCCAGAATTCCCAGTCCATTTTCCCCAGTTTTCCAGCCCAGCTTCTCTGTCATTGAGCATATTTGACCAGAGTCTCTCACTCTTACATCCTTGTAAGTTGCTGACTTGTTTCATGGCAGCAGGTCGTACCAGTGCTGGCAATTCCTCTCCTTTCTTTGCCAGGCTTGCTGGTTCCCAAGCAGTGGCCTTGGAGGGTTAGGACATTTTAGGGAATTCTGTATCTGGGCTTGAAGACCAAGAATACGAAAGCTGTCTTCCCAATGGGTAGGGAGGCAAATTGGTAACATCTGCCCAGTGGGATTCCCTGGTCTGGGCAGTGATGTCATCCCCTACCCCACTGGCACCCCTCAGTGAGCCTTGGAGGTAAAGTTGGGGAGGCAGGAGTGGCAGGCAGGGGCATACAGAGCAAACCCTGGCTAAAGCAAGGCCCCACATGCTGGCCTAACTCAGGCCAGACATAATTGTAGAGGTTGGGAAACAGTTTGGGTGAAGAAGGCTGCCCTGGAGGCTGGCATGGGGAAAAAGAGCTGATTATATGCACCCTACATTATTGATCTTCACACAGCCTGAAACAGCGTGAAGCTGGGCCTGTCTTCACGCCACCTGTCTCCACAGGCCGCACTCTGCTGTGCAGCTCATCTCTTGGTTTGGAGAACTGGCTCTGAGACCTCTGACTTTCTCCATGGCTTCCACTCTCACTGGTGGCTCAGCTCAATGCCTTGTCCAGTTCTGGGCACAGTCGGATTGTCTCTGTATCCCAAATGTTCCTGCACTAGACTGAACTCTGCCTCTTGAGAATGTCCGCTCTCCTGCCGACCGCAGGCTTTTATTTACTAAACAGAAATAGGAAGTTAGGGAAACTGGGAGGCTGAGTGCCATGAGAATAGAGTAAATGGTTTTGGGGCAACAAATAGAATTATTTGAGGGTCAGTTGGATGACTGATCTGGTCAGCAGAGATCCCCCCAAACCCCGTACAGCTAGGTGCCCTGTGTGGCAGGTGTGGCTGGCTGGAGCAAGGCCTACAGGCTCTCCCTGCAGCCAGATGTGCTTCGGGTCGTCCCTGCTGCCCCACCCACCATCCTGCTGCAGCCTCCCCCTCACCGCAGCCCTACTATGTCCTCTCTTCCCTCTCCTCCCTCCACCCCTGGCCCACTCATGCCTGAGCTGCTTAGGAGGGCTGAGCTTGGCCTGCATGCTGGAGGACTGGTGCTCTTAGGCAGATACTTGATTCCTCTCCTCTTACAAAGGGAAAAGGACTCTGAAAAGAAAGGAAGTTAGAGCAAGCAGACAGAACTATCTGAAAGCCAAGTGCAAAGGAATCAGGTTGAAGCGATGCTACAACCTGAAGGTTGTAGTTCGGAGAAGAACTCGGGGTACCAGTCAGTTCTAAGGGCCTGCTGGACTCGGGGATGGGTTGTGGGGCCAGGTGAGGCTGGTCTAATGGAGAACTCTGTTTCAAGTTGGACCGCTTGACAGCCTGGGGGTCTGTGAAGGATTCATTTGACAGGAAGACAGGCATAAAACTAAACCTATTCCTTTTTCTTATAATTCTTCTCTTCAAGCCTTGATCTTCAAACTTTTCTCTCCTGTCGACTTTCCCACCTCCCCTATTTACACCCAGGTGTAAATCTCAGGGTGATAACCCTTACTTTTCACATGTAATCAGTTATCAAATTCTGTGGGTCCTCCACAAAAGAGTTGCCTTTTACTCCCACTTCCTCTACCTAACCCAAGCTCCTGCTCCCACTCCTAGACTACTGTAACAGCTTCCTAACTGTGATGCCCTTTGGTCTGTCCAGTGTCCTGACTAGATTAATCTTTCAGGAGAATTACATCACTTCACATGTTACTTCCATGTTTATTGCCTTCCATGGTGCTGCTTTTGCTTGCCAAGTACAGTACACACTCTCTGTTCTTTTGTTCAAGGCTTTTCCCAGTTTGGCACACAGCCTACCTACCTTTCTGACTTATCTCCCAGAATGTCCTAGTATGCACCTTTGACTCAAATCAAACTAGATTACTCACTGTTTCTTGAAAACAACTTCTCCTCCCCTTAACCTTTGTTCCTGCTGTTCTTTCTATCTAGAAGTGTCCTCTGTCATATTCTTTTATTCATTTTAAAATATTTATTAAGGGACTTCCCTGGTGGTCCAGTGGCTAAGACTGCGCTCCCAATGCAGAGGGCTTGGGTTTGATCCCTAGTCAGGGAACTAGATCCCACATGCCACAACCAAGACCCAGTGCAGCCAAATAAATAAGAGTTTATATATATAGAACACCTTTTCATTTTGAACATTTTCAGATTTAGTTGAAAGTAGTAGTACAATGAACACATATCTAAATTCACCAGTTGTTAATCTTCTGCCGCATTTCTTTCTTTTTTTCCCCCCTAGATTCACTAAAAATAAGTTTCAGGCATTAAGAGGCTTCACCCCTAAATATTTTGGCCCATATCCCCTAAAAATAGGATATTTTCTCACATAACCACAATATCCTTTTAAAAAATTGTGGTAAAATATACATAACATGAAATTTACTATTTTAACCATTTTAAGTATATAATTGTGGCATTAAGTTTCTTCACAATGCTGTGCAACCATCATCATTATCCACTTCCTGAACTTTTCCATCATCCTAAAAGGAAACTATACCCAGTAAATATTCCATTCTCTCCTGGAAACCTCTATCCTACTTTATGTCTCTATGAATTTGTCTGTTCTCAGTAAGTGGAACCATGTAAGTGGAACCATGCAATATTTGTCCTTTTGTGTCTGGCTTATTTCACTTAGCATAATGTCTTCAAGGTTCACCCATGAAGCATTATCAGAGTTTCATTCCTAAGCAACATTCTATTGTCTGTATATATCGCATTCTGTTTAGCTACTCATCTGTTGAGGGACAGCTTGCTTGTTCCACTTTTTGGCTTGTGAATAATGCTGCTATAAACACAGGTGTACAAGCATCTCTTTGAGTCCCTGCTTTCAGTTCTTTCAGGTATAAATCTAGAAGTGGAATTCCTGGGTCATATGGTAAGTCTATGTTCAACTTTATGAGGATCTGTGGAACTGTTTACCAAGCGACCAAGAAATTTCACCATGCAGTATTATTATCTAGGCTAATTAGGCCATAATAGCATTTCTCCAAATATCCCTAAAATCTAGTTCTCCTGCCTTCTTGTTTTTCATGACGTTGATATCTTTGAAGGATCTAAGCTAGTTTTTTGGTAAGATATCTCTTGATTTAAATTTTCTTTGAATGTTTCTTCACAACTAAATTCAAGTTAAACCTTTTTGCAAGAATACCACATGATGGACGTTCTCTCTGTTGCATTGTTTTGGTCATTTAATGTTGCTTTATCTCATTAATGTTGATACTGAACCAAGACACATTACATACAGAGGTACTATGAAAGGAAGAAAAGACAGATCAGAGTCAATGAGTCACACTTTTAAATTGCTGACAAAGGGAAAGTTTCAGTCTAGAGTTCTATATCCAATGAAAATACCCTTTAAAATGAAAGAGAAATAAAAACATTTTCAGAAAAATGAGAGATAAGAAAATTTATTGTCTGTAGACCTGCACTATGAGAAATACTATGAAATTATTCAGGCTGAAAGGAAAAATTTGGAAACTTTGATCTATAGGAAAGAATAAAGAGCCACAGAATTGATAATTCTGGGTAATTATAAATTTTTTTTTCTTCTCTTAACTGCCATAAAAGACAAATAATTGTTTACAGCAAAAGCAATATAAGTGTTCAGTTCAGTCACTCAGTCGTGTCCGACTCTTTGCGACCCCATGAATCGCAGCACACCAGGCCTCCCTGTCCATNAAAAAAAAAAAAACCACTTCAATTTTCCAGTTGTGCTAACTCAGTGTTGAAGTTTATTCTCATGAGGGAATTCTCTCCTTGTATGAAATGCAGACAGAGTGCTTGCAAATGAGGACACGATAGTAAAGGTGAATATTGACTGATGGTGAAAGGTTGCTGGCCTACAACAAAATGAGCAAAACAAAGACAATATACTGAGATTTCCATAAAGTCAAATACATTTAAGTTAAAATGCTTCCTTTTGCTTTGATTCTCTGTTTTTTCTCTTTGGTGTGTCAAAAAGTAATCTCTTCTGTTAAACTTTAGTAATATTAGTGGTGGGTATATTTTTAATGTCTCTTCTGGCAAAATAAATCTTGGTAAATATATATTGATTCTGAACTTTAAAAATGTCTCTTTGAGATATGAAAATTAGGAAAATAAGTCTAGAGACAACTGTTAAAGGTGACACAGACCTATTTTGGGAATCAGAAGTTCAAGTCCTGTTTCTGCTAATAAGCATCTTCAATGATTCTACTCCTATTTTGTTTCAACTGTTCATTTGTCTTACTTTTTTATGTTTATTTATTTATTTGGCTGCAGTGGGTCATAGTTGTGGCATATGAGCTCTTAGCTGAGGCATGTGGGATCTAGTTCCCTGACCAGGGATTGAACCTGGGCCCTTCGCATTGGGAGCATGGAGTCTTAGCCACTGAACCACCAGGGAAGTCCCTGTCTTATATTACAAATTCCACATATAGTGGAAAGATACAGTATTTGTCTTCCTCTCTCTGACTTATTTCCCTAACTATAATACCCTCCGGGTCCATCCATGTTGTTCCAAATCATAGACTTACAGATACAGAGGACAAATCAGTGGTTCGGTGTAGAGAGAAGGGGGTCGAGGGGTAAGGTAGAGAAGGGATTAAGAAGTACATACAACTTTGTATAAAATAAATAAGATACAAGAATGAAATGTACAGCATAGCAAATATACCCACTATTCAATAATAACTTTGGAGTACAATCTATAACAGTATTGAATCACTATGTCATGTACCTGAAACTACTATTGTAAATTAATTATATTCAACAAATAAATTAATCAATCAATTGCTTAAAGCAAAAACACAATACATTCAATGGCCTGAATCCACTCACTGAGATTCTCCAGGTCCTCACATGTTAATCTACAAAATGAGAGATTTGGATCAGGTTACACTAGAGTAGATTACACCTATGAAAGTTTTTGCTTTCATGACTTGGCTAAGATCTGTTAGTAGGGCAGTGGCAAGGTACAGTTCCAAGGTAGACTGTCGTGGCTCCTGACCCAGAACTGGTGCGTTTTTCTACCAAAGGCAAATTATGTGATCCCTTTTTGAGAAACTCCTCCTTGAATGCCTATGAAAAAAAAATGTGCTACGTAAATAAATGGTCATCAAAGGAAAGATTTGCTTCTAAAATACAACCTGTATGTACATGGGGGTGTAGACATGTAATACCTTCTGAGTCATGGCATAGTGCTGCCCCATCTCCTGACGTGACTAATATACCTTCCCCGGACCTTGTGCGAAGCTGCATTAAAGTTTTGGCAGTTAAACTGATTAATATTTGGCTTTATCATTTTAATACTTCTATAAAATACCTGTTTAACCTGTTTTAATCTGTTGGTGAATAGGAGTTGAAATACTTTCCAATAAGTAAACTGAAATACTTCTCTTGATTTATTACCTAGAGTTAGAAGGAAAAGAAATGGAGTTCAGTATATAATAGTATTTGAATACATCATATAAAACTAAAAATTATTCACTGTACAATAGTATTGATATTTTACTCAAGTTAATGATGTGATATATTAAGTCCCTGTAGAAATTTGCTTAGTTTTAAGTTTGAATTCTGCTACCTCACATTTACTGGTCTTTGGTAGTACTAGCAAGGATCAGTCTTCCGTGCCAAAGCTTTCAAACTGATCTTTTGGTTTAATTGTCTTGAAAATGTGCTGGTGTTCAACTTTCAATAGCACAATTAGCTTTGTAATGTGTGTGGAGGTAAACTTACTTTTTGTTGCTTAAAGTTTATGTGTGGATATTATCAATGACTCCAGTTCCTTTCCGTGTATTTTCTACTCCTCATGACAGTAAACAATGAATGAATGAAGAAATAAATAAGAGTAAAGTTTAAAAAAGATTGTCCCCAATCAAAAGTCATGCCTCCAAACAAGTTCTAAGTGCTTCAACCTTCTGTAAAAAATATATATACATGGAAAATATAAAAACTTAAAAGAGAGGGAGGGTTTTTGCAATATGACTCTCTAAATTCTAAACTTTCTAGTTTGATGTTTACTTATAGAGACACTTCCCAATATAGACTTTTAGCTACCAAAGAGATAAATTTAGCTTGATGTCTATTATATATATATATATGTATATATATATATATGCATATATATATATAAATGAGTCAGATTCAACAATTTCTAAACAAAAAGTTTCCATGATTTCAGAAAGTGAGAACGTTCTGTGTAACAGATCAGAGTGTCATGTAGTAAGAAAAAGGCTGATCACATTATCTTTTTCCTCTTCACATTGGAGAAATAAATAAGCTAATTTGCACTTCCTTCTGAGTAAGAATTCCATTATTCAGGAATTGTATATGTGTTTATTTTCTGAGAAAAATAGCTATATTCTAAACATTAAATAAAGATGAAAAGACATAGAATAGGCAGTTCACATAATTTTTCTCTGTGACAAAAAGTTTTTGAGTGATAAATATAATAGATTATATATATGCACACCTGACTAAATACTGTAGAAAACATAATATTTTCTGAAAATTTAATATCTAATATTTTAGCAAAAGCAAGGAAGTAAACCAGATTTTTTTCTGAATTACTTAAAATAATTCCTCNTTACTTCAGACTGACAATAAATTTTTGAGTGATAAATATAATAGATTATATATATGCACACCTGACTAAATACTGTAGAAGACATAATATTTTCTGAAAATTTAATATCTAATATTTTAGCAAAAGCAAGGAAGTAAACCAGATTTTTTTCTGAATTACTTAAAATAATTCCTCTTAGTATATTTAGAATAGAACTAAATATATGTTTCTAATGTGCCTTTTAAAATCTGAACAGATGATTTCTTTCATCTGAACAGTTGAAGATAATGAAGTCATTTTTGCAATAATAAATCTCTTCTTTGCAAGTATTTGTCCACCAGTAATGAGCAAGTTAGGCTATCTTAGCATTTGTTGAAAAATTCCACTCTCTCTTAAGCATATGAATTATGTTATTGAATCTGGAATTAATATTAGTGAAGTAGTCACATTCAATCCTTTGTGGAAACAAGAATAAGAATAAAATATAACTGATCATTTCCTTGTTTCTGTACTTGAAACTGAGTCGTCTAATAGTATGGGACACTGAACTGTTCATCCAATAAACTTTTCTGGAAGCACTGTTGTTCATGCATTTGTCCCTCTGTCCTGCCAGTATTTTTTGAGTCCCTACTATGTATCGGTCATTATGTTGGACACAGAGGACACATAAGTGAAGAAGACCTTGGATAACTACCATCTCCATGGAGCCTACAATCTAACATGGAGAGATCCATATCAAATCCGAGTGTACATGTGATGAACACTGTAAAAGATAAGAGAGCCCAAACGAAATTATAAAAGACAAAGGACAAATGAAATGGGAGTTTATAATAGCTCTTTCTGCTTTGAGAGCAAAATGAAAACATGAAGTGACATGTAAGCTAAAAAGTAGAGAATGAGTAAGAGTTAATGTTAGACTGCGAGGAAAAAAGAGGCAAAGGACAGAGCATTTCAGACAATAAACCAATAATGGGTTGAAGGTCCTCAATCCTGAGAGATGTTGGACATTTGAAGCATAGGATGAGAAAGTGGAAGAATGCTACGAGATGAGGTCTCCAAGAGCTAGTCAGGGGGCAGAATCTTAGGGGCTCTGATATACGGGCTTTGTATTTTACCCCAGGTGCAATGGGAAGCTAAGAGAAAGGTGCTAAAAAGGGAAAGCCAATCTCAGGATGGAGTGTGGAGAACAGTTTAATGAAACGTGAGAAAAAAAACAGAGAGACTATTATGAGGTTATTGTAATTGTCTAAGCAGTAATGCAAACTAGGGGCAANTTTGTTCCCCAACCAGGGATTGAACTCATGGCCTCTGCAGTGGAAGCACCAAGTCTTAACAACTGAAACACCAGGAAATTCTCTCTATTTATCCTTAGCACAGGAAGGCTATGGTGTGACTTACATGCTAGATAAGACTTGTTCAGGTGCGAGTTACAGTGCTGTTGAGTTCAATGTCAGCGACTCAACAACATATAGTAAATAGGGTATTTTTAAACAGAAACACAGAATAAAAGTTATGTATTGATAGACTGATCAAGATGTGACTAGAGCTTCCCAGGAACTTAACCTCATATTTCCCACAGGAGCAATGGCTCAGGATTTGCTAATTCAGTATTAACAGCAACTTTAGGAACAATACTAGCTCAAATAGCAATTATAAATATACACATACATACATACATATGTATATAGATAGCTATATTCATACACAGATGCACATAGATACTTGTGTATTTATACACAGACACACGTTACCCCAATATTAACAAATTATATATCTTTTTGCATTATAGAAGAATTACTTTCTAATAATTTGTTATAATATTCTATATGCCCTATACCCCTAATTCAGAACAAAACAATATTGGAAATACTTAACTAAGAGGATCAGCTTTGATTTAGGGGCATATTAATTCATAGTGATAGAATAATGCCACATAATAGTAGCAAACTTAGATATTTAATTCTGTGTGAGTTATATGGCATGGGTATGGCTATAAGGCTTGTTTGATATTGTGCTTGGAGGAGATGGAGGGCTGGAGTTAATATTCTCTTAACCTCCCCCTGCGAAGAAGGCTGAGACACCATCACATCATAAGCTCATTCTCCTTAATCCTCAGTCTCCTCTATAAATTACCTCAGCCTTTGCTGATGTCATGAAACTCAGTTGATGCATATCTCAACTACAAAGCTGTTTATATCTCTTGGACAAAGTCCATGTGGGAAGGGTGATTTGCTGAAAGGATAACTTGGAGTATTTTAAAGACAACCAAGAGAAAAACCATTGGCTCAAAAATAAAATCATCTGACTGGGATAAAGACAAGAAAACATACATACACAAAGCTTATGATGGCTCCACAGGAAACACAAGACATGCCCTATGGTAGCAGGATTAATCGAAGGGTTCCTTCAAGGTCCCACCACGTGGACACAAGCAAAAGAAGGAGATTTAGTGAGTTCTTCTGTTTCCTTAGGATTCTTCTTTCTTGTTTAAGCAGGAAATGCCATGATGGAGGTTGTATGATTAAGACCAGGATGGCCAGATTTGGACTGACCAAAGTTTGGAGAATTTTGACAATGAAACCACAGAGTTCAGAAGGAGACTTTCACTGGGTCTGTGCACAGTATAACTCAAAGGAGTCAAAGAAGCTGACTTCCTTTATTTCTCCCCCCTTTGTGGGAATGCACCAGCTTGGAGGTCGAATTGAGGAAGCCTGTTTCTGGGAGCAGATATCTGAGGGGGGATTCCCTCTGTCATTTCTATTCAAAGTATTAGCATAATTCCTCAAGCGTAGACTCTCTAAGATACCTTGAGTTATTTATTAATATTTAAAGAGGTTATTTGGCATGAGGCATTGAGTATAATTCTTAAAAGGAGCTGACAGCAGAATACATTTGTTAACTAGAAAGATGTGTCTAAACTTTGCCAAAAGAAATACTGTGCATATCAAGAAGTCTTGATGGGGAGGGTTGTTTTTCCTATGGACGTGTTTGTGTATGTGTGTCTGTGATTCTGCTGTTTCTCAGTTTCTACTGAGACACCCTGCCCCTGTGTCTTGGCCCATTTTTGAACAAAATGCTAATGACAATGGAAAGACAGATTTGCAATGGCCATGAAGACTCACACACACACATACCCTGCCAGGTCTGCTCCCAGAGCAATCTCTTCTTCTGGTTTAGGATTTAATAGTAGACCACCCTTACTGTCCTCCCATCTAACTTGTTTATATTTTGTTCATTTTCTTCATTTTAATGAGGTGATGAATAAATGCGCTTTACAAGGAAAAGGCGACTGTCAGGGCTGGAGACTGTAGCGCTCTGTTCATTCATACATTAGGTAAGGTACAAACAGGCAAAATGCAACTCTGTCTGTCAGTAATCACACATTTGGCCTGGGGGGAGAACTCAGTTAAGTGAAGGTAGTTAATTTTTCCTCCTGGCTGCTTCATTCCTGGGCCTCTTCAGAGGGGAGTTAGAGTTCTGGTTACTGATTTCTTTCTTTCCCCAGACCACTGACTAACACACTTTGTTTCTCCTGAAAGCTTCATCATACCAAGATTTTCAGCATGTGGTATAGATGTTGAAGTGTGCCCATAGCAAGAAAAGACAAAGTGTTATTGTATATACTTGTTTGAAAATGCTCTGAGAGGGATCGAAACTATCAAAATTAAATACAAAGTATATAATGTCTAGGGAGTCAAGCTTGGATGCCAAAACCATAAAAATAAAAGCAACGGCAATACTAGTATAAACATCAGGATGGTGGTTACGTTTGAAGGGAGGCAAGAGCTACGGTTAGGATGAGGTATGTGGAAAGGCTTTGGGGTAGCTGACCCAGTGCAGATTTTCGAACTTTGTTGTTCATGTCCGCCTATTTGCGACCCCATCGACTGCAGCACGCCAGCCTTCCCTGTCTGGATGGTGGGTATTAAGAAAGTGGTGACTTCATAATAGTTCACTAACCTCTCTAAACTGAAAACAGAAGTCGCTCAGTCATGTCCGATTCTGAGACCCCACNAATACTAGTATAAACATCAGGATGGTGGTTACGTTTGAAGGGAGGCAAGAGCTACGGTTAGGATGAGGTATGTGGAAAGGCTTTGGGGTAGCTGACCCAGTGCAGATTTTCGAACTTTGTTGTTCATGTCCGCCTATTTGCGACCCCATCGACTGCAGCACGCCAGCCTTCCCTGTCTGGATGGTGGGTATTAAGAAAGTGGTGACTTCATAATAGTTCACTAACCTCTCTAAACTGAAAACAGAAGTCGCTCAGTCATGTCCGATTCTGAGACCCCACGGACTGTAGCCTACCAGGCTCCTCCCTCCATGGGATTCTTCAGGCAAGAGTACTGGAGTGGGTTGCCATTTCCTTTTTCAGGGGATCTTCCCGACCCAGGGATCGAACTCGGGTCTCCTTTCTAAAAAGGTAAGTAAAAATTTAGGATAGTGGGTGCCATTGGTAGAGAGAAGGGACCAGCCTGAGAGGTACTCACTCCTGGGATGCTGGCATTCACCGTTTGTCCACCCAGAGTAATGGAGATATGAGTTTGTCCAGTTTGTGAAACTTTTTCCAGCAGACTATTTAGCTACAGTAGTTTATACGGAAATTATGTTTCAATCAAAGTGTAAAAATCCCAACTAGACTTCTCAGAAGACATTAAAAACAGTTAAGATTTCACCCCAACTCTGTTTCTACCTCCAGTAAATCTCATAGTGATTAACAAAAATTCTTTCAATTTTCCTGAACTTTTCAGTGGAAAAGTCTAACCAACTACCAGGAATACAAACTGTGCTCACGTAGGGGTGCGTAGGAGTGGACGGAGGAATTCAGAAGGTAGATTTAGAGAAAAACAATTTATCTTGGGAATGCCATAAGACTTCCCGAGGCTATGACTTTCTATAAATACAAAACAACATTGAACAACTCAAGGCAGCAGGTCAAAATAAATATATAGTAGCTTCTCAAACTTTGACCTTGTATGTGTTAGGATAACCAAACAGCACTCAATAAGAGAGCTTTGATTTGTTTTTCAGTTTGCTGATAGAATTTTTCTTTCTCCTGGGCTGTAAGGTCCTGTTGGGACTGAAGCCAACAGAGATATTTTGGTAGCTGAATTAACTTTTTTTTTTTCATCTATTGAGAATGCTCCTCATTGAAAGTCAAGTCAGAGTCCATTTGGGACGTAATCTAATCTTTTTAATAGCTGATAAACGGAAATGAATCGCTTCTTGGATGCAACAGAGGTGGAGCAGGTTTGAACAGCTGGCATTCTCCTTTTTTTTACATGTCCATGCAGAGATAAACAGCTCTTCTAAAATATGGTATGGCTAGAGAATCAAGGAAGATTAGTAACCATGTTCTAATTTTTTCCCCCAGCTTTTTACACGATGCTTTTTCAAAATAGGTTTGTAAAAACGTAGGAACAGTTTTGAAAATCCTAGTTTAAAAAAAAAAAAACAGAAAAAGACTGCATTATTAGAGTGCTCTGCTGAAGATGGAGTTCGTGGATACAGACTGTCGGAATGATAACAATAAAGGGTGTGGGAAGACTTTCCCTGGCGTCATGAAAATTAACGTGGGCAGATTGCCTTTAATCATCACCTAAACTGACAAAAAAAAAAGGGCAAGGATTTCTGAGTGACAAGAGGAAGGTGCTCTTTTTCTAAACTAGGATTACCATATAGTTCCCCAAGAAAAGCCCGGGTGAAGGTAAAGGAAATACAGTTTAGCGTAACATCCCTTAATTATTTACAGATGTTTATGAAAGTCCTAGTTGTCTCATCTGTTCAGCAAGGGGGAAAAACATAAATGGAAAAACAGGGATCGTATCCCTCTGTCTGCTATCAATTAAATCATCAAAACAAAATTATCATTCAAATTACAATGTATCATTTCACTTTTAGAATGTATGGGGGAAAACCATCTATGGAACAGAAATCTGTAAGCCATCAAAGCAACAAAGCAACATTAAAGTTCAATAAGCAGTGTGTTCATGCATGTTTTAATCTAGTTAAAAAATGGAAACCATGTTCACGTGGTCAAAATAACACTTGCGTCAAAGGAGGCTTTGAGGTTCGATCCAGTGAGACAGGCAAATGATTTCTGTGAAACCCCAAAATATTTGCAAGAGGAGACAGGGTTCCCTAGAGATCTGAATACGGTGGCATTAGTGGAATTTTAATGTGGGAAAGTATCTAGCAATAAGGCAAGCTTGTTAGAGGGAGAAAATATCAAATGTTCAACTTCTAAATGTGCTCTCTTCCATGATTATGTAATTGAGAACAGTTTTTTATTTTCTATTAATACTTACATTCTATTGTTTCCTATCATGCATATGCTAAGCTTGCTTTGTATTAAGTCCTATGTTATTGTGTCTTGCCATGTTAAAGTAATTATCTGTCTCTACAAAAGAGATTTATTACCTTCATGAAGCTGACCATACACACATCTTAAATAAATTAATGAACTGACAAACAAAGAGTGCCCCTTCATTCTAAGTAGCTGACAACTTTTAAAAGGCAGTCGCATTGCAGTGACAAAAGTTTTTAAGAGATGGGCACTTTTGAAAGTGGAATGGAAGTTACTGATATTTTCTGAATACCCAACTATCCTAACTGGATCTAAACTTAATCAAAAATCAATACCATGACTCCATTTTTTTTTTTTCCTAGAAAATGGGTCTGTTAGAGATCATTGAGTTATTTTCTATCAAGAGACCATGTCACCCTGGTGTTTCTCAAGAAGTCTTTCTCTGAAATGGCTTAGTAACTTTGTCCAAAACATACTGACCAGTATGATTTAGTAATTTGAGACCAGGTATGTGGAATTTATTAAAGATGAAAAAAGATTATTTATTTATGGGCATATGTAAAGAATTGGCAAAGAAAACAAACACTAGATATGTTTAAGCAAAGATAGTTTTCTCCAATAAAAACTTTTTAAAAAAGATTGTATTTCTTTAAAAAAAAGTCTGCATTGGCATATTTTAAATCTGACGTTTAAATGTTGACTATTCCTTAGGTCTCCCAAATTATCTCTCATTCTCCAAAAGGAAAAAAAAAGGTTCCTTTCTCCTTATTCATCCAAGTTTTCTTTTGAATTTTTAAAATTAATTGCAGGAGGAAGATAAAACTGAAAATTCTTGACTGAAGAATTATCTTGACCCGACTTTACCATAATTAAAATATAGGAGAGAGACACAGACTTTTCCCTCAGCTTGATGTCTGCTGTGCTACTTTTCTTTCACATAGCTAGCAGAGTATTATTTTCTTATTAAATTTTAAATCAGTAAAATGAACACCACAAAAATTTGACACATCACAGGATCCGAGATGTCTCATTTCACATTTAAGAATCAGCATAGGAAGCTAGGACACTGTTTACTTCTGAGCTTCATGGATCACGAGTTTTAAAAAATTATTGAGACAACTGGTCTCTGCTAGGAGCACGAGTAAGTAATTCCCAAACATTCATTTTTAGAATTTGACAACTATTTTTTTTCCTCATGAGCAAGGCTCCTAGGAAGATTTGGAAACTTGATTCCAAGAGAACCTCTAAAGAAAATGTCATGAGAAACAGTAATTCCTCCAGCACACAAATATCTTCACTGTTGTGATTTCTTGAGGATTCTAGACATGTTTTTTAACCTGCCAGGTTATATGTGAGGATTCTAAAATGTATTTTGCAGAACTAGTTAACATATCAGACCCACATTTCAGAAACTAGCTTTTTCAGTAAACAAAAGGCTCATATCTCCCTAGTAAAGTATAAGCCTACATTTCTCTAAACTACTTGATGCAATTTAAAAATTTTTGTTCCAACAGATTATCACTTTTGATTTGCTAATAGTGGATTGATGCTGATTTTCTTTCCTTAAAATTCAAAACTAAATGCTTAACCTGAAAAGTGAAAACCAAATTTCTGTAATTTATGGTGTAATTTAAAATTTAAGGTGTAATTTTTTAAGATATAAAAAATATCCACTGCTAATATAGATGTATTACATCTTTTTGTAAGCCCAGCACACTAGATCTTAAAGTTTAAATTTTTAAAATTTTCTGTGCATTACAATATATATATAAGTAACTATGGCTTGGCTGTATTGTATCATCATCATCATATCATAACGAAAATTTTCCAGATCCTTGTATGCGCTGGCTTGTGTTAAGTGCATCATTTCATTTCTTTATTTAGCTCTCACTTCCAGGAAAATCTCATAAAGTCAGTACCTGATCAGCGATGTCTAATGTGAAGGTGGTTCCTGATAGGAAGATTTCACCTAAAAATATTAGTCAACATATTTAATGTCCCTATTTGAATTAATGGGGGAAAAAAAAAAACTCTTAACAAATTTGTACCCTTGTTTTTTCTAGTGCACAGTAGAAAAGGAGATATTGGTGAGGGAGGGGTTGAGAAGAAGGAGGAAAAGATAATTGCATTGGGAGAAATAGGCAAGTAGTCTCATTTAGATCAGAGGGAATGGAATCATTCTCAAATAAGACACTTATTTTCATTATAATTTTCCCTTTACATGTAGAGGAATGCAATTTGTTGTGGATGCTATTTTCAGTGAGTATTCAGCAACTGTACTACTCTAATAATTCAAACACACACAAAACTGAGTACTCTGAGGCCTGTGTTAGAACTGCCATATATTTCCCTTCCAATGAGAAGTTATTTCTTTAGAAAGGAAATACTCTAAGATTAGCAATATTTTCTTAAAACTGTGTGTTTCAATTCTGATTCTGTTGGGTAACTTTAAGAAAAAGACAACACCTGAAAACCATGCAACTTTATTTTATCTTTCCTGTCCTTTGATACCATTCCACACTTCCAGGAATTAATTTATGTTTTTATATTCTTTCACAGATGAAATAATTTAAAGTTGAGCTTAATTTTAACCCTGCTGCCAAAAAATAGAGCTTTTTAATCCCCCAAACTTAACATTTTTAAAATGTTGATTTCATATTTCTTAGGTAATTCATTAAGAAATGGTAATTTGCAGATAGCATTTTGTTACCTAGGATAGTTTTTTGGCTACTAAAATTTCCTGATGTTAATCTCAGTACAAATAATTTTCTAAGAATCCTTTTTTTTTATTCTTCCCTGTTTCATTTTTATCGACTATTTTGTCTCATAATAATACTCCATAAATATCCTTGGATAAACCGTGCCTTGTAAATGCAAATATGATTTAATGAAATTCTACCAAATGAAGTGAGTGAACACATTATTTTGTATGTCCTGGAAAAGGATCATTTCCAGAAGTAAGCTGTGCGTGATATGAGTTCATGCACTCTGTCCCCTCATGCATTCCCCATTTCAGCTCTCCACCAGGAACGTTTTCTGAGAAGTCAAACTTTGCCAGGCCCTTTCAATATATTCCCTGGTTGCTCAGATGATAAAGAATCTGCCTGCAGTGCAGGAGACTCAGGTTTGATCCCTGGGTCAGGAAGATTCCCTGGAAAAGAGAATGGCTACCCACTCCAGTATGCTTGCCTAGAGAATCCGAAGGACAGAGGAGTCTGGCAGGCTACAGTCCATGGGGTCACAGAGTCAGACATGACTGAGCGGCTAACAGTTTCACTTTTTCAATATACAACTTGATTTTCATGTCCTTTGGATAGAAAACAGCCTTGTTTTCAACTTTCAAAGAGTTCAGAGTAAATATAAAATTGTATGCTTCCAAAGCAGAATATTCTGTCCTGTATGAGAATCTAAACTTTACCTGGTCATGAGGAAGGAGTTTTTCCTTTGTAAAAGTTTCAAATGGGGCAGTCACATTTATGTAAATTATGCAATGCAATATATATATTTTTTTAATGTCACCTACAGAAGAGAAGGAAAAAGAAAAGCTGTTCCTTTAAGACAGAGATCTTTGGGGGCAGTCCTCACCCATTCAAAAGAATGTAGGTGTGGAGAATTAAAGACTGTTTCACCTGGAAAATTAGAGGAACTAAATCCTTAAATTGTAGGAGCAAATTATATAATGTATTTTTTCGATCACAAAAAAATAAGCAAGTCAGAAAGTAATGTAAACTATTCAGTAGAAACTGGTTCACGTTTGTAATGTGTATTAATTCTCCTAAGAGCATCACCTATTTGTAAAATCAATTGAACTAGTCCTGAGATGCGTTAACTTAAAGGGAACACTGGACATCACAATAATTTTAAAAGGTTTATTTTTCCATAAACTAAAGTTATTTAACTTTATGATTTCTCATAGAGAGAAACTTTTAAAATCAGCTGAATTTGCTTACATGCAAACAGTTTTGAGGATGAAAATGGCTATTTAAAAATAAGGGAAATTTGGTCTGCTTGCAGAGAAGCAAGTGTAGCATATTTTTTTCCTTCTTCTAATCTTTCCACAGGTCATCAATCATGAATTTTCCCTGGTATGTTGCCAAAGCAGGGAGTGAAATGTGCAGCTGTGGGTCTACCAATAGGAGAGGTTTCCCGTACCTGCACATTTTAATAAGTCATCTAAACACAGCCAGAAGGAAACCCAAACTTTGTTTTTTTACCTCATCTGTGATTGTAGCTGACATCAGAGTGTTTTGGCTGAATGTATTATTCACTTCAAATAAGACTCCTGCATGTTAAAAATGAGAAGGCATAGTTTAAAATTAACAATGTTAGTAAGTTTATAAATTAACAAAATCAATTATATATTCTGGACATTGCTGTAAGTTTAATTTTTCATCCTTCTTTTAAAAAATATCTCAGTCCTATTAACTTTATGGCTTTACCTAGTACTTTTTCTGTGTTTCGATGTTTCTCCTGTTCCTATCTGGCATTTATAATTACAAATTAGTTCCTCAAAGCAATACGACTGGCAGGTAATGTGATATACGTTTCCATATTTCCAGATAATAAAAAAATAGGATATTTATCTGAGGTTCATGAACAAAATGTGCTACAAAGAAAGACAAGACTTAGAAGCAATGAGTTTCTAAATTGTTGAATCATTCTCCACTACTGTTTCTGAAAAGGGTCCAAGGTTTCAGAGCTTATGCTATAGTTTTCCACCAAAAATGTGATGGCATATTCATCTTTTGCCTTCAAGAGGCTGATGCACTTTCAAAAGGGGAAAGTGGAAAATTTAAGCATGTTTGGTTTAACTCAGAAAAATTACTGAACATCTATAATTTGATAGCGTTATCCTAGGCACAGTGGATCACAAAGGTGATCAAGACATGGTCCTGCACCTTAAGGAGCTATAACAGAAAATAAACACACGGAAAAAAAAAATCCAGGAGCACATGGAAAATATCATAATGAAAAGGGAAGATGCTGCAAATCTGAGAAGACTTCCTGAAAGAAAGAACACTTAAGATGAGTCCAATATTATTGGTCTATTGAAATCTGTGAGATGTTGTGGGATGGTCTTGAGAGGTTGACAGATGGGAGCTAGGTCTTGAGAGGAAGAAGCATGGATTTCCTCTCATGCCTGAGAAGGGCTTTAAGCAGCAGACGTAGACTGTTTTCCAATTCATTCTAGAGTCAGCGTAAAGGGAGGCTGAGGTAAGAGGACAATTATGGAGGCAATGTACACACTACTGTATATAAAATAGATGACCAACAAGGACCTACAGGGACTGCTGCCTGATACTCTGTAATAACCTAAATGGGAAAGGATTTGGAAAAGAATAGAAACATGTAAACATACAACTGAATCACACTGCTGTAAATGTGAAATTAACACAACATTATAAATCAGCTATGCTCTCACATAAAGTAAAAATTTTCAGAAGTTGAGTAATTCTAAAGTGTGATATGCAGACAGCAGTGTGTGTATAACCTGGGAGCAAAATCCTCTAGTTCCACCCAGACCCTAGTGCATCATCATCTGTTTGGTCTGGATCCCCTGGTTATTCACATGCTCCTTGAAGTTTAAGAAGCCCTGATCCACACTAGATGGGATGATGTGCTGGGTTTGAGAGCTATTGAGAAGGAGGAGCCTAAAACTGAAGAAGTGAGAGGCACTTTGAGGATCTTGCACACATTCCACTAGAGGCTAACACATTCATGAAAGTCCATCATCTGACTTGTGTTTAAGGGCTGGAGAAACTAACACACATCACAAAGCAAATGCGCAGTGAAGAACAGGTGACAAAGAAGATATGGGAGAAGATATTTTTAAATTTTAGCAAAGTAAAATGTTCCCTGATGTCTCAGCAAGTAAAGAATCTGCCTGCAATGCAGGGGATGCAGGAGACTGGAGTTTAATCCCTGGATCGGGAAGATCCCCTAGAGGAGGAAATGGCAACCCACTCCAGGATTCTTGCCTGAAAAATCCCCTGGACAGTGGAGCCTGGCGGGCTACAGCCCAGAGGGTCTCAAAGGATCGGGCAAGACTGAGCTCTATATCTCCATTAAGGTTATTGTTTCTTTCTGATGAATCAACTATTTCATCACTGTGCCATGTCCATCTTTGTCCAAACAAGATGTGAGCTAACTGGGAAATTCAAAGGGAAATGTCCATTAGGAGTTTTGATTTACATATCTGTAGATCCGAGGAAAGATCAACGTAGAGCTAAAGATTTGGGAGATATCAGTCTATTTCTGGTTGTTAAAATCATGATAGCGGGATGTGATCACAGCGGGGGTGGGGTGGGGACTACATTGACTTAGAAGAACATTGGAATGCAGAATTCCTGAGTACAACCCTGATTGAAAGAAACTCAGAAAGAGAAGTCAAAGATGCCTGAGAACATCCAGGAGCCCAGGGAAAGTAGTATTTCAAGAGACTGTTCAACAAATTCCACTGCAGCAGGGTTCCAAGAAGATTTATGTCTCTGGGATTTGGCAATCGTTTTAGTTCGAAAGCTGGAATATTAATTTCTTAAGGAGACTCACATTCACAGTCTTCTGCTAGCTAGCTCATATTACTTTTATAAGTGAAATAGAAATCATTACTGAATCAGAGTCAAAAATGCAGGCTATGTTGGTGGTTTTATGCAGTATTTAATTTTCCTTTTGACAGTGAAAATATATCAGGTTTCAGTGGGACTCCCTAAGATGACACCTGAAGATCCAGGTGTGGTGGAGCACCGGTAGCCCTAAAATCCCTTGGGGAGTGAGTCACACTCTGAAGGTTAATTTCCTGGCAGATTAGCTTGGCAGCACAGGATTACTTGTAAGTAGTGTGATCCCAAGTGTGTGATTTGAAGCCGGGCATCTCTATGGTCAAAACCCATTTATGACAGTTACTAGTATGCTATTTGTTTTCCCAGTGTCATTTTGCCCATCTAGAAAATGGGATGGATAATGCCTATGAAATCACTGAATTATGTAAGGGAGAGAGAGAGAAGTCCTGCAGTTTGGCAGCCTCGATCATTCCTTCCTTCCCACCCCTACAGAATCACATTTATTTTGAGACTATTACCAAAAGATAGGTGTAATTTAAAAAGTTACTATCTTACCTTGAAGTTATTTGGAAAATTATAATTTGGATGATTAACAAGGCCAGTATAGTATCTGTAACTGGAGTATTTGTAATATCAGAAAAATTACAAATACTAAGGATTTAGAGACCTGCGTGGAAATTTCAGGTCCCTAACTAATGGAGTGAGCAAGTCATTTTTCTAATATATATATAGCACACTCATTGTAGCTCAGTTCTTTGGTAGGAAAAGCAAAATGTAAATTCCATGAGGGAAAGTAAATTCCATGTTACTATTTATTTGGTTGTTTTAATTTATTGCTATAACTTAGGATATAGTAAGAATACTCAAATATCTGCATTTACCTAGGTATATAAGCATTTTAGATTTTTGTTGTACATCCAAATTATTGTAGACCTCAGTTTTATTGTATATAAAATGGTATCTAGGCTATTTTTCTGCTCTAAGACAAGAGTCATGGATAGAATAAAGAGATAGACAACTGTATATATTAATCAGAACATGAACAATTAAACTGCCCACACAGTTCATATAATTTTTTATTAAGTTTTTGAGACTGGGCTGCCATAAATAGTCCATGTAGAGAATATTCAGCATATATTTTTGTGTACCTACTTTGTGCTAAGTGCTGAGAATTGGTAAACAAAGTTGATGCAGGCTTTGCCCTCACATGACCTATAGCTTACCTTCTTTTCTATTTCCCTGCACCCAATGGCATTAACTGTGACTTGGCTGGCCAGTTCACCTGTAGTTTATATTAATAGCCATGATACAGAATGAATTAAACTGATCTATAGTAGAAAAGTTATCACCAACCTAGATAGCATATTGAAAAGCAGAGACATTACTTTGCCAACAAAGATCTGTCTAGTCAAGGCTATGGTTTTTCCACTGGTCATGTATGGATGTGAGAGTTGGATTGTGAAGAAGGCTGAGCACTGAAGAATTGATGCTTTTGAAGTGTGGTGTTGCAGAACACTCTTGAGAGTTCCTTGGACTGCAAGGAGATCCAACCAGTCCATCCTGAAGGAGATCAGCTCTGGGATTTCTTTGGAAGGAATGATGCTAAAGCTGAAACTCCAGTACTTTGGCCACCTCATGCAAAGAGTTGACTCATTGGAAAAGNTGTGAAGAAGGCTGAGCACTGAAGAATTGATGCTTTTGAAGTGTGGTGTTGCAGAACACTCTTGAGAGTTCCTTGGACTGCAAGGAGATCCAACCAGTCCATCCTGAAGGAGATCAGCTCTGGGATTTCTTTGGAAGGAATGATGCTAAAGCTGAAACTCCAGTACTTTGGCCACCTCATGCAAAGAGTTGACTCATTGGAAAAGACTCTGATGCCAGGAGGGATTGGGGGCAGGAGGAGAAGGGGACGACCAAGGATGAGATGGCTGGATGGCATCACCAACTCGATGGACGTGAGTCTGAGTGAACTATGGGAGATGGTGATGGACAGGGAGGCCTGGCGTGCTGCGATTCACGGGGTCGCAAAGAGTTGGACACAATTGAGCGACTGAACTGAACTGAACTGATAGTAGAGTCAGTCCCATTCCACTGAATGTTACCAAAGACCATGGTTTGCAAAAGATGAATCAATACTAGAATAATTTCTTCCTAACTACTACAGTTGTTTGAGATAAACAAAACAGGTTATAGTCTACCATTGTAGCAATCAGCAAGCTGACCAAGTAGGGAGAAAGTATGCAGGCAAGTAGAGTAGGAAAAAAAGAAATAAATAAAACCACACAGAGGTAGAATCACAAGGGCAGTAAAAGAACAAGGGTGACATAAGTCACGCTGACAGCCTACTTGGACTGAGCCTGATGCAGAAGAATGTCTTTGCAAGCCATGGATTTAAATCCCATGGGCTGTTGCTGAATGTTTAGTTGTATTTCCTGGTGTCTGGTGATAACCCCTTCCATACATCCCAGGAAGGTATTCATCACCATGTATATAAGCCTTTCCATAACTTATCAGCCCCCCGTTATTATGTAGACAGTTTTATTTCACATGTGTTTAGAAATACCATCTAGCTATTCCTACTGGTTGTGTTACTATTTATTTAATTTTGTTACACAGTGATGAATTTTAAAGTGTTTCTTAGAACTTCTGGTTAATTTTGCAAAGCAATTCCATTTTTAAATTTCTATATGTTTTCCATTTTTGCAGTAATAATGATTGAATATTATTTAATTTGTCTAAATTTTCCCCTAAAAGTGCTATCAGTAATTTTTAACCTGAGAAATTAAGATTAATATCACTCCTGTTTTTGATATACTAACATGTTGTGTGCATTTGTAATTTTTCAACTATTTTGCCTGAAAATACACTGTTTTGGCAGATGTTTATATACAAGAATAAAATCACATTTCTCTGAAGCATTAGCACTTTTCGAGTAAAACTCAAAATGTTTTTATATGTATGGTTTAAAAAGTGATGTAGTGAAGGTGCCTATTTGTATGCATAGCTGCTAATTAATGTTTCCTTAGACTGAGAGTAATACATAAATGTGTACATATTGACATGTATTTCGTATAGGCAAGCCTGTGTAAATAAATCAATTTAGCCATATGTTAAACAGTTAATACATATCATCTCCTAAATACTAAATAGTAAAAAGGGAAATCCCAAATACCTTGTAACCTGTTTACAAAGCATTCAAAGGACCTCAAATCATTGGTTCTTCCAGGATCCTTAAACCTGAGTGTCAGATGGATTCCCATTTTTACAGGACCTTGTATCCATGTTGTCTTCACAGAACTTCTACTAGCCATTGTAAAGTCTGCAAGGTTTAGAAAAACAAATTTTCCTGTCTTGTAGAATCTTTTAAAAAGGAAACTTTTAAACATGCAAAGTAAAAATCACAAAAGGAGCATATTTTCTAATAAAAAATCCAAGAACTTGATTTTGAATCAAATTTTATTATTTAATTTGAAAACAAACCTTTCTCCTGATTTTGCAACAGCTTATTTAACTTAAAAAATAAAATAAAAGGAAACTGTCTTTAATGATCCTCTCATCACTTAGAAAGAATAATGTGGAATTCAGATTTCATCTTGGATTGATCCCATACTATTTATGTATGAGTGAGGTCTCCATTTCCATGGCTTAAGAAAGTCTCTGTACATTGATTAATATTAATATTTTTAATTACTAGTGATCAGGATGCTGAAAATAAACATATATTTTTGTTGTTCTTGTTAATGTGACCATTTTATTTCCGAATATGAACAAGGAAAGGTTATCCACATTGCTTAAGAAAGATGTTGTAATGTTAATAAGCAACAACAACAAAAATAAGCAGAACTACTCAAATTCTTTTTTCGCAACTTTTCTATCAAGGAGCATGATCTTGAAAACTGGAAAAGTTAGAACAAACATCGTTAAGAGGAAATTGGGCTCCAGATCGATGAGGAGATAGTAGAAAGTACCTAACCCTTCAAATGAGTTCCAGTCTCCTTATGAATAACATGCCATGGTGCTGAAAGAACTTGCAGATGTGATGATGAAACCAGTGTCAATAATATTTAAGAAATCATGGACAACAAAAGAGGTGCCAGAAGACTGTAGACATGAAAATATTCCAGTGCTCTAACAGGGGCAAAAGCAAATTGCATCAACTTCATGTTGGCAAACTTGTCAGCTCCCAGTCAAATTTGAGATCAGGTTATCAAGTAGATGGCTTATAAGTAAGTAAGAAAAAATGCAGTAATTACTAGAAGTCTTCATGGGTAACCTAAAAACAAAACTGCCCAACACCTCATTTCTGAATTTCATCACAAATCACTGAAATGATTATAAAAAACCATAATTTAAACCAAAGCAGTAGGGTGTTTTAGGTGATAAAATTATTTACTATTTCAGGAGAGATAAAAATGTATATATCAAGCGCTGTCTGAAAAGTACTTGTGATTTTTAACTGCCAACATACTGTGCTAGGCCACTGCGTAACAGACAGTGATGCTAAAATGGTGACAACATGACAGGGTCTATTAATGTTAGTGGAAGGAAAACAGTATTACCATTGCATCTACAGCTCGTCAGAACTCATCGCAACACTTCTGTTTCTGGTTTTGGTGCCACCAACATTTGGAGGATATTGCCAAAGTTAAGCCGGTTGAAACAAGAGTGAAAAGGTGAATGAAAGGCAACCCCATCCTAATGGCAAACCACTGAGGGACTTAAAAAGATTGAAAGAGTCCTTTTCAAAGATGTTAAGTAGAAGGACGAAGTCATGAATAGATTGTTTTGAGCAGATCCAGAGTCCGTATGCAGGAACAATTGGTGGATGTTGCAGGAAACCAGGGAAGAGGTTTCTTTCAATTAGAAATACCAAAAACTGAATCCGCCTATCTTATGAGGCAATCATTTTCCTGTCTCTCTTTGGGAGTGTTTAGGGAGAGACTGAATAGAACAAAGGGATTTCTACATTGCTTGGGCAATTGGTCAAGTTTTTAGATTCCTTTCAATTCTGTGATTATTTGATTCTAAGTATTTCTAACTCCCACTTAGTATTCTCTGGGTACAAGAAAAAAAAGTAAAAGAAAAAAACAGAGACAAAAATATCGTGTGTGTGCATGTGTGCACAGTCGTGTCTGACTCTTTGCGAACTCATGGACTATAGCCTGTCAGGCCTCTCTGTCCATGGGATTTCCCAGGAAGAATATTGAATGGGTGGCCATTTCCTACTCCAGGGAATTTTCTCAATCTAGGGATTGAACTCATGTCTCTTTCGTCTCCTAGATTGGCAGCCAGATTCTTTCCCACCGTGCCTCCCCAGAAGCTCACAAAATATCTTAAACATTCTCTAAATAAGTAGAAAAAGTTGATTGAATATAGCAGTGTTTTATTACCATGAAGAAATGCACTCAGATGTCATCATACAAGATATCCCAGAAAAAGCTTTATTTTAGCTTTCTTCTTTGATATAGGCACAATATTTATATCATCTTAACAATTAATATATATTTTGCTATTTTATCTAACTTGTTATAAAAGGAACATGTTTAAGTTGTATACTTATACAAACTCAACATCATTTTCTCTTTACTGATTTAATTAAATATAGATTGCAAGACTCTGAAATGAGCAACGGGTTGATGATTCTCGGAACTTTTTGTGCTAAAGATTTACGACTGAGAAGGTAAAGACTTCCAGCCAAAGAAGACCAGTTGTAACCACAGCCCACGACAGGTTGGAAATAATTTGCTAATGTGAAAAATACTACTGTGGTTACTCTGTTTCCCTGAGCTACTCCAGTTCAACCTACATAGTAAGATATGTCTGCACAAGTGGCATACCTATAAAATTTTTGGATTCCTAACTCAGGAAATTTGCATGTAGGTTAAAGATAAAGTCTTTGAAATGTACATTCAAATCAATGAACCATATGCAAAAAAAGAAACAGTCTCTAGATTGGAGCACTTTGTTGAAAAATGCTAGTACCTGAGCACACATTTCAGAGAGAATGGGAAGTTTTAAGCTATAGAGAAAAGTTAATTTACCAGTTAGAAATATATGAAGGGTCTCCTTCAAAATCAGAGAAAGCAGTTTTATTGTCTTAGAGATCTTGCTCACTGCATCATAAATATTTCATAGACTTAACTCTCGACTGATAACATCAAGGAATATTTTTGAACATATGCAAAACATAAGCAATTTAGCTAACATGACTTTACATATTCATTATATAAATTTCAATGCTTGCTCAAGTTGAGGAAAATTAATTTAATCATCATAACGAGTGCTTATAGAAGAATTACACTATTGGCAAAAGTTACTATGTGGAGTTGGATTTTAAAAATAATGTGGTCCTGCAAACCTCACATATAACATATCACATTATAACAAGGACTCTCATATGCCAAAAGGCAAACTAACCCATGCATTCACTCATTCCAATCCCCAAGTCTATAAGAACTATGTACAAAAAAGAAAAAAAGAAGAAACTTGATGTATCTCTTTAGCCTTTGCTTTAGATATGACTCCTAAATGCTATATTGAAACATTGTAAATGATTTCATGGCATTTCAAAAATGAGACGAGGAAACAGTGTCAGACTTTATTTGGGGGGCTCCAAAATCACTGCAGATGGTGATTGCAGCCATGAAATTAAAAGATGCTTACTCCTTGAAAGGAAAGTTATGACCAACCTAGATAGCATATTCAAAAGCAGAGACATTACTTTGCCAACAAAGGTCCATCTAGTCAAGGCTATGGTTTTTCCACTGGTCATGTATGGATGTGAGAGTTGGACTGTGAAGAAAGCTGAGCTCCGAAGATTTGATGCTTTTGAACTGTGGTGTTGGAGAAGACTCTTGAGAGTCCCTTGGACTGCAAGGAGATCCAACCAATCCATTCTAAAGGAGATCAGTCCTGGGTGTTCTTTGGAAGGAAGATGCTAAAGCTGAAACTTCGANCTTCCAAGGAGTAAGCATCTTCTAATATAATATATAAAATAAGGTTTCTCTGGTAGCTCAGATGGTAAAGAATCTGCCTGCAATACAGGAGACCTGAGTTCAATCTCTGAGTCAGTAAGATCCCATGGAGAAGGGAATGGTAACCCACTCCAGTATTCTTGCCTGGAGAATTCAGTGAAGGTTAGGTGCTCAGTAAATGTTTGACAGATGCATGTTGACACCCATTACAAACCAGGTTCTCTGCTTGACCCTATTTCTGGGTCGTATCAGAACCGAGGACTAAACTGTAAACACATTTCCTAACATTCCAGGAATCTCAAGCAGCTCTCAGAGCAATGGATACTTTCATTTTTTTAATACTTACATTGTTCATCCTCAAAGACCCAGGCTTTAAGAATTCCCATTCAATGTGCCTGCATGCGTGCCTATGTGTGCATGAGGCGATGGTTTCTGACCATTGTGGAGCCCTTGTGTCACGATGTATGTAATGTATGTGGTCTGTGGCAAGGCCTCTGTGCTGCCTGGTCTTGTGAGGATGAGCTGAGTTGGGGGGCAGGAGCTTGACGTTGCAGTTCACCCCCCTCCCGCAACAGGCTAGTTGTTTGGAGCAGACAGCATTCAGATGGGGGTGTGATATTGGGGGAGGCAGGTTCCCCTGTCCATGGGTGGCTCCTAGGGAGGGATTCAGCTATGAGCTGAGTGACAAATCACACTGAAGTGGTCCTAGACAGCTGGCAATGGAACCCCTCCCCCAGCTCAGGAGTGCTGGGTGGCGCACAGAGGTAGATGTACCATGATGAGCCCACCACTTTGAGCCGAGGGAATCTTGTCATATTTCTTGCCTGACAATTAGGTGACTCCACGGGTTAGTAGGGCCATTTCTCAGATGGTGAAATGACTCTCTAAGTCTTGAAAACTCTTGAAACAAAATGAGGCTCTCCAAGAAAATCCAGGGAAGCTTGAGTTCTCAACCTTCAATAATGAGTGTCTCACAGGCATTCATAGTGTTACAGAAATCCAGCCATCCCATCGAACAGATGGAAAAGCCAAAGCCCAGCAAGAAAAATGGCAGAGCTTGGTCAAGGTTACAAGTCTCTCAGCTGCCCACCGGGGGCCTTTCGTGTCAGCCTGCTGTCTCCTTTTTCTGCCAAGAGTCACTCAAAGCTGAGATCTAGTCCTGGAAACAAGTCAAACTCAGTCCAGTGAAGCATTTAAAAATCTCCAGGATGTGGTCCTGAAGGACTGAACTCTCTGGTTTGGACCAGATTTCAGCTCCACCACTCACCTTGTGTGACCTTGGAGAGGCCACCCACCTTCTGCATCCTTCTTCTCATCCATAAAATGGACTTGGTGATACCTACCTACATTAAAGGAATGTTGCAAGAATTTCATAAAACACTCTGTGAATAATGTGCTTGGCCTAGAACCTCACTCACTGGAAGTACCCCCAAAATGACAGCTATCGTCATTATTCTATGTTCTGGTTTGAAGTTTGGGGCAAGTGAAAGATCTCTCCCTTAGTGGGGTTTATGATAAAGAGCTAAGATTTAGAGTTGGGGATGGATAGTCAGAGGCGGATGTCAGGCAGGGTGTAATTAAGTGACTATATGTGAGACAGTAACACGGAGCTTATCTGCGAGAAGGAACTGCATAGGATTCACTTCAGACTGACATAAATTATACATCTGACATCACTTTATTTCTTATTGGAAATATCTCTTGTTTCACCTGATAGTAGATGAATTGTCATGGAATTGTCAGAGCAGTTCAATGAGGCGGGCGAACATTGCCATTTTACACAGCAGAGGACATGGGCTCAGAGAAACCAAGGGGCCTGCCCAAAGGCACACAGTTAGACACACTCAGCTTTGTCTCTAATGAATAAAGGACTTTTATTGGTATCCTTTAGTTCTTCAAGTATTTTTTTCCCACTGAGATGAAATTAACCGTTTTATTTAAGGTGTAACATTCAGTGACATTTACTTCATTCACTGCGTTCTACACCTTTTACATGAGTTAGTTCCAAAGCATCTTCATCATCTCAAAATAAAACCTCTTTCCTATAAAGCGTTTATCCTCTGTTGCCTTCTCCCCTAGCTCCTGGCAACCATGAGTCTGTGTTCTATCAGTATGATTTATCTGTTCTAGATGCTGCATATAAAGGTAATCATACAATATTTGTTCTTTTGTGATTGGTTAGCTTCAGTTAGCTAGTGTTGCCCAGTTTCATCCAACTTGTAGCATGTATCAGAACTTGATTCCCCTTTATCACTGAATAATGTAGCTCATTGCTTGTGGAGACCACAGTTTGTTTATTCATTCATCCATTGATGGACATTGGGGTTGTTTCCAACCTTTGGCTATTGTGAATTATACTGCTGTAAATATTAATGTACAAGAATTTGTTCAGTTCTTTTGGATATCTATCTAAGTAGAGTTTCAGAGTCATATGCTAATTCCATGTTTAATTTTTTGAGGAACCCCCAAAGCCATTCCACAGTGGTAGAATCATTGTATAGTCCTATCAGCAGTATGTGAGGATTCCGATGTTTCCACATTCATGACAATTCTGGCTCTTTTTCTTTTTTTGCAATTTTAACAGTCATCTTAACAGATGTAAAGTGCTATCATGGGTTTTGATTTGCATTTCCCCAATGCCTAACGACATGGAGTACTTTTTCCTGTGCTTGTTCACCATGTGCTTACCTTCTTTGGAGAAATATCTATTCCACTCCCATACCCATTTTCTAATTGAGTTGTTTATCTTTGTACATGTGTGTTTATTACACTGTAAAAGTCCTTTCCATATTTTGGATACTAGATTCACCAATATGTGATTTGCAAATGGTTTCCCTCATTCTAGAGTTTGTATTTTCCCTCTCTTGATAATGTCCTTTTTTTTCTCTCTTTTGCCATGCTATGAGACCTGTGTGATCTTAGTTCCCCAACCAGGGATCAAACCTGTGCCTTGGGGAGTGCAAGAATGGAGTCCTAACCACTGAACTGCCAGAGAAATCCCTTGATAATGTCCTTTGATGCACAAAAGCATTTTATTGTGATGAAGTCCAATTCCCCTGTTTTCTTCTTTTTTATCTTCAAGTGGGATTTATTTTATATCTTGTTTAAAGTTAATTTTTATTGGACTATAGTTGCTTTACAACGCTCGTTAGTTTCTGCTGTACAGCAAAGTGAATCAGCTATACATGTACCGCCCCCTTTTAAAAAGACTTTTTTGGCCACACTGCAAGGTATGTAGGATCCTAGTTCCCTCATGAAGGACTGAACCCAGGGCCCCTTGTGTTGGAAGTGCTGCCGAGGAAGTCCCTATAGCTACTCTTTCTTGGATTTTCTTCCCTCTGTTTTCTTTTATAACTCATGGTATCATCGGGCTGATATTTAAACCCGGGTCCTTTTGCAGGAAGCTGAGGTCCCTTTGGTCCAATACAGTGCCTCTGGAGGGGCCATGAGAAGGATTTAGTTTGGACCCAACATAAGCTTGGTCCTGAGGGAGCAGGGGGCTGCTGGTGAGAAAAGCTCTTTGAACAGACAGACGGAGGTTAAGACGGTACTCCCTGCAGAGTATCCTTCCCTCTCTCCTGGGCTCAGGAGGGGTCCCAGCTCCACATGCTGGAGGGGGCTGTGCAGCAGGAGAGCTTTGGAAGGTCCTTGCCCGGACTGGACAGCAAACCTCCAAGCGGAATCTGCGGTGGCGGGCAGTCACGCAGTCTCGTGGGGGAGGTGGTGATGGCAGAGGAGAGGGGAGAAAGGACACCCGGAGGAAGAAGAGGGGGGACATCGGGTGGGGAAGGATGTGAAAAGAAACTGCTTTGCCAAACTCTCAAGCACCAAGTCAGCACTCCCCCTGGGAGAATCAGTGAGACAGGACACCAGGAGCTCCAGCCTGTGGCCACCAGGGGCACCCCAAAAGGGCTTGGAGTGAGGGCTTGCCTTTGAGGTCCCTTTGGTCCAATACAGTGCCTCTGGAGGGGCCATGAAAAGGACTTGGTTTGGACCCAACATGAGCCTGATCCTGAGGGAGCAGGGGGCTGCCTTTTTTTTCGACCCAGGTTTGTATACAAATGTGCCATCTGTCTCTACACATGTGAGCTCATTGAAGCCTCCCACTAGCCTTGTTTTATAAGTAAGGAAACTGAGACACCGAGAGCCGAAATAATTCGCAAGGTCACATTACCACAAGACCAAGATTTGGACTCTGATATCCTATTCCCTAGTTTGGGGCTTTTTCTGCCATAACCCAGCTGCAGACACATTCACAAAGTGACCCTAAGTAGACCCTAGAAGTTGTTTGGATGCAGGCCACTGCACACATAGGTGTGGTGTGGAGATGCTTGCTACTCAAAGTATGGTCTGCGGACCAGCACTGCCTGCATGTCTTGGGAGCAGGTTAGGAATGCAGAGTCTCAGGCCCTGCCCCAGACTTGCTGACTCAGATTTCTGCATTTTAACAAGAGCCCTTGAGATACCTGTGTAACAGCTTGAGAAACATTTGTTGAGGATATATCATTCAGACTTTCAAGAAGAATCTTTCCCATTAGAAATAAAAATAATAGTAAAAGTCACCATCATACTTCAGTTCTGCATCCTGCACCAACCACAGACCTCCCCAAACTTTTTAAACTGTCATTTAACCAGAAAAGATTAGGATCTGCTTTGCTTTTCAGGCAGCGAACGGCTGAACTCAAACCCTTTGGCAAGACAAGATGTTTTGCTGTCCCTGTGAGATAAATAGTCCGTTTCTGGTGGTGTATTTATCTAGTTGTCCTTTCTGCCTTATGTCATGTAAACCTGCCCCTCGTCTTTCAGTTCTTTCTGGTTTATCTGAATTTCTGACTTAGCTTGACCCTAGAGCCACACTGACTCTTACGCAACACCCCAGTGTTTCTCTTTGGAAGTCCCCTATATCCCCACAGCAACCTTGGCTCCTGCCCTTGCCCTGCAGATAAGACCGCTGGGTCCCACCTGCAATTTTCTGGGCCAGCTTATGGTTGTTGGGGGGTGAGTGGGTGAGAATAAGGGGAAGGGATAGTCAGGGAGTTTGGGATCGACATGTACACACTGCTACATTTAAAATGGATAACCAACAAGGACCTACAGCATAGCACAGGCAGCTCTGCTCAATGTCATGTGGCAGCCTGGATGGGAGGGGAGTCTGGAGGAGAATGCATACATATATACGTATGGCTGAGTCCCTTCGCTGTTTACCTGAAACTGTCACAACATTGTTAATCAGTTAAGCCCCTATACAAAATTAAAAGTTTAAAATAAATGAAATGAAATGAAAAAAAGAGAAACAGATCCAGTATGGAGTCAGATTTGTTCTTACCTACCTCATGCGAAGAGTTGACTCATTGTAAAAGACTCTGATGGTGGGATGGATTGGGGGCAGGAGGAGAAGGGGATGACAGAAGATAAGATGGCTGGATGGCATCACTGACTTAATGGACGTGAGTCTGAATAAACTCTGGGAGTTGGTGATGGACAGGGAGGCCTGGAGTGCTGCGATTCATGGGGTCGCAAAGAGTCGGACACGACTGAGCGACTGAACTGAACTGAACTGATTACACTACTTCTCCTTGTGGGGCCGCCTTAGGCTGAAACCGACTTGAGCACTTAGAAGGGTGCACAGGGCACATTCCTCCTGATTGTGTGAAGTGTTCCATGGCAAACCTCGATTAAGCAGCCATAAAACTATTAAAAAAAAATAGCTGGAAGGACAGGGCAAACTCAGTATTTCCATGCTAGTTAAAAGTGAGATTGCTTCCTCTTAATCCTAGAAAATATAGCATCTATCTACATGAGCGTGTGCGAGAGAGAGAACAAGAGCGTGGCAGGTAAGCACTCAAATTCTATTTGGTCTTGGAGCCTGTGTACTTCCTTTTTCTGCAGAGTCGTCAGTCTGGACAAACTGCCCATTCAAACTGCTTTCTGAAGTGGCTAATCTGGGCAGGGGTGTGGAAGAGCTGACATGATGCTCCCAGAAATGAGGACAAGGCTGGGAGTCTTCCGAGCACATCAGGTTCTGTCTCTTAATGACACGTTCCTTGAATTGAACTGACTGCAGAGAAGCTGAGAAACAATCCTTCCCAACTAGGTCCCCCTGGAGATCAATCCAGGCAAGCACAGGTAAGCCAAGTCAAGTCTCAAGTCACTGAGTCACTATCACGCTCCAGTGAGGGGCCAGAAAAGCTTGTGTTTGATTATGCACTATGGATTCAATGAAGGTTTTATCTAATAAGCTCCTGCCTCTGTCAGAAACTGCTGGGCAAGGGGGTAATTACAAAGAAGTAAACTCAGAAGCTTCACCCTCAACTCAGGAAGAGGACCCATTCCAGTGATGAATGTAACAAAATGGGCTCATTCCTAGGGCTCCTGCAGACACGGTGTTTTGGCTGGAAGTAGGTAGGAGGCATTCAGGTAAGTTGCAAACTAATGTCTGCTGAAGTTCAGAAGTTCAGGAAAGGAAAAGGAAGAAAACAGGCACTGGCTGAATTCCATTGTGTTCTTGGCATGGAATGAAAGGTTCTCACATAGGCTGTCTGGTTGTATTTTACAAGACCCTTGCAAAGGAAGAGGTTTCCCCCCTCATTTTGCAGATAAGGATCCAGAGAGGTGTCCTTAGAGATGTGAAGATGACCAGTCAAGGTCAGAGAACTAGAATGTAGCTGATCAGGGTTGAAAAGGTAATTTTCCCAGCACTGTCAGAGAACACGAATGGAAAGGGTTGTTGGGTTTGGGGAGGAGGGCTGGGTAGCCCATCCTTCAGAGAGTCTGCACTTTGTCCTACAGACAAGTTCGCTGCTTGGCAGCTCAGGGTCGCGGTGAGTCTGAAATAGCAGCTAGCAGAAGCGCAGAGCCTAAAGTCTAGAGCCGGATGCCTGACGGGCTCTGTCACCTCCACCTCACACCAGCTGCGTGCCGTGGAGCCAGAGACTCTGCTTCTCTGAGCCTGATTTCCTCATCTGTAAATGAGAAATATTCACACCGGTTCCCCTCTCCCTGGGCTGCTGGGAGGAATGAATGAGTGACATGTCCTGTGAGAAGCGGTGCCCAGAACACAGAAGAGTATAATGTATGTTCACATTTCTAATGAAGATAGAGCACCTAGCATAGTCTCTGGTACTTAAACTGTGCTTCATAAATGATCATTTTTCTAATCTCATGTTTTATATGAAACATATACACTACTTGATTGATCTGTGTCACATTAAGTTAAAGAAGGGAGTATTGGTGAACTACTGATGCTCTCTGGAGGCAGGGGCATAGTTTAAAAATTGAGAGTAAAGCTTTTTGGATGATTCAGAAGTTAAGGACCTGGAGAACTCACTTTCTTGACTTGAGATGAGTTTCTGTCTGGCTATATGGCTGTGATGCGAGGGCCTGCACAGCCGTTCATAGA
>SJYV01007878.1:33625-69796 GCA_006410875.1 Neotragus pygmaeus | reverse complement strand
TAATGCGGGGGGTGGGGGTGGGGGGGGGTCTGTTTGGTGGCTGCTGTGAAGCTTCTTGTTCTAGAATGCTGCTTGAAAAGTATCCCAGTTATCCGTGGCAATCTGAATGTGGATTGGGAAAGAATTTTCCAGACACAGGGTACAGCAGAAAGGAGGAAGTTTATTAAAAACAAAGAGCAGAGATAATGCAGACTCTGAGAGTGCTGTGGGCCTACACCTCCTGACGGGCAGGACAAGATGCTTTAGAACAGCATGCCTACTCAAGGAGAGCCAAGGTTTTTGAAAAGAAAAGGAAAGATATACCCATTTAAATGCAGAGTTCCAAAGAATAGCAAGGAGAGGTAGGAAAGCCTTCCTCAGCGATCAAGGCAAAGAAACAGGGGAAAGCAATAGAATGAGAAACTCTAGAGATCTCTTCAAGAAAATTAGAGATACCAAGGGAACATTTCATGCAAAGATGGGCTCAATAAAGGACAGAAATGGTATGGACCTAACAGAAGCAGAAGATATTAAGAAGAGGTGGCAAGAACACACAGAACTACACAAAAAAGATCTTCACCACCCAGATAATCACAATGGTGTAATCACTCACCTAGAGCCAGACATCCTGGAATGTGAACTCAAGTGGTCCTTAGGAAGCATCACTACAAACAAAGCTAGTGGTGGTGATGGAATTCCAGTTGAGCTATTTCAAATCCTAAAAGATGATGCTGTGAAAGTGCTGCACTCAATATGCCAGCAAATGTGGAAAACTCAGCAGTGGCCACAGGACTGGAAAAGATCAGTTTTCATTCCAATCCCAAAGAAAGGCAATGTCAAAGAATGCTCAAACTACCACACAATTGTACTCATCTCACACGCTACTAAAGTAATGCTCAAAATTTTCCAAACCAGGCTNGGCCACAGGACTGGAAAAGATCAGTTTTCATTCCAATCCCAAAGAAAGGCAATGTCAAAGAATGCTCAAACTACCACACAATTGTACTCATCTCACACGCTACTAAAGTAATGCTCAAAATTTTCCAAACCAGGCTTCAACAGTACCTGAACCGTGAACTTCCAGATGTTCAAGCTGGTTTTAGAAAAGGCAGAGGAACCAGAGACCAAATCACCAACATCTGTTGGATCATAGAAAAAGCAAAAGAGTTCCAGAAAAACATGTATTTCTGCTTTATTGATTACACCAAAGCCTTTGACTGATCACAACAAACTGTGAAAAATTCTTAAAGAGATGTGCATACTAGACCACCTGACCTGCCTCTTAAGAAAGCTGTATGCAGGTCAGGAAGCAATAGTTAAAACTGGACATGAAACAACCAACTGGTTCCAAATAAGAAAAGGAGTACTGTATACTGTCAAAGCTGTATATTGTCACCCTGCTTTTTAATTTATATGCAGAGTGCATCATGAGAAATGCTGGGCTGGATGGAGCACAATCTGGAATCAAGATTGCCGGGAGAAATATCAATAACCTCAGATATGCAGATGATACCACCCTTATGGNCAAAGCTGTATATTGTCACCCTGCTTTTTAATTTATATGCAGAGTGCATCATGAGAAATGCTGGGCTGGATGGAGCACAATCTGGAATCAAGATTGCCGGGAGAAATATCAATAACCTCAGATATGCAGATGATACCACCCTTATGGCAGAAAGTGAAGAGGAACTAAAGAGACTCTTGATGAAAGTAAAAGAGGAGAGTGAAAAAGTTGGCTTAAAACTCAACATTCGGAAAACTAAGATCATGGCATCTAGTCCTATCACTTCATGGCAAATAGATGGGGAAACAGTGGCAGACTTTATTTTGGGGGGCTCCAAAATCACTGCAGATGGTGACTGCAGCCATGAAATTAAAAGACGCTTGCTTCTTGGAAGAAAAGCTATGACCAACCTAGACAACATATTTAAAAGCAGAGACATTACTTTGCCAACAAAGGTCCGTCTAGTCAAGGCTATGGATTTTCCAGTGGTCATATATGGATGTGAAAGTTGGACTATAAAGAAAGCTGAGCACCAAAGAATTGATGCTTTTTAACTGTGTTGGAGAAGACTCTTGAGAGTCCCTTGGACTGCAAGGAGATCCAACCAGTCCATTCTGAAGGAGATCAGTCCTGAATATTCATTGGAAGGACTGATGCTAAAGCTGAAACTCCAATACTTTGGCCACCTGATACGAAGAACTGACTCATTCCCTGATGCTGGGAAAGACTGAAGGCAGGGGGAGAAGGGGATGACAGAGGATGAGATGGTTAGATGGCATCACCAACTCGATAGACATGAGTATGAGTAAACTCTGGGAGTTGGTGATGGACAGAGAGGCCTGGCGTGCTGCAGTCTGTGGGGTCGCAAAGAATCGGACACAATTGAGTGACTGAGCCAGTCAATTGGCTCAACTGAACTGAGGCAATTTTTATAACCTCAAGACAAAGAAAATTTCTGCTGGAATATTAAGGTGCTGTAGGGTTAGGGTGCTATAGGCTGAATACTGGGGTGGACATTCTTACCTAATATGGGGTCAGGAAGCTAGCTAGTGATGATGGGGGGGGTGGCTTTTGGCAATGGTTGTAAAGGGGCTCTGGTTCTGGAGGTGACGGTGCAAAGCCCTGCACCTGTGACCTTGGGATAGGACTCTACACCAAAGTCACCACCAAAGCTAGGTGTTTCATTTGGCTTTACCACCAATCCACTGTGTCTTCCTGGAGGTGACCTTTTCCTTTCCCTTTGCTTGTTTGATCTTCATTTAATAAATGGGAAAATGATAGAAATTAAGAGGCCCACCCCAAATTGTTCAGACAACTAAGGATGGAATGGGAATGGGGACCGTAGCCTGGGGCCTCCTGGCTAGATCTGGAGGTCAAGAGAATTCAGCAGCTCCAGGGCAGGGGCATCGCACACCCTCCCCTCCCTGGGGACCAGGTCCCCAGGCACCCCCTCCGTTCACCGGGGGGTCACCTCTCCACTCCAACTCTGCAGAGCTGCAGCCTCTCCTACCACGACCAGGGGTCTCTGCTGCTGCTGAGGTGAGAGACACCTGGAGCCTGGCCGTGCGCAATCCACACCGGTAGCCTAGGCAATTCTGAAGCGTAAACACCCCAGGGAACAAAGCTTTGACCTGAAAGTGGGAGCCAGTGGGCGCCTTCTTCCTCCTCCCACCTCTCCCTTCCCAGCAGTCTGTTTCCTCGTTCCTCTCAGGGACAGTGCTTGATGATTAAACAATACGGACTGCAGGCCAGCTCAGGGAGGCACCCTCCCGTGGATCTCCCCTCCTCTGATCCTCCTGCCATTCCTTCCTCCCTCCACCCTCCCTGGAATTCTCTCCAGTCATGTAGTAATGCACAGGCTTTCGCTCAGCCCCTGCTCAGGGCGATTTCTCAGAGAAAGTAATTTCACTCTCTTTATTATTAATTAGGAAAGATAAAAGCCTGAAGGGGAGGGAGGGAGAGAGAGGGAAGAAGGGGAAGGGATGGAAAGAAGAGGCAGCACTGGCTGTAGATGAAAATTAAAGAAGCCTCTAAAGCTTCTTTAGAAGCTCTTTAGAACTTGGACCATCAGTACCATGCTTCAAAGTTCAGTGCACAGGCTCTGCAGCCAGCTGCCTGGGTTACACCCCTCTTTCGTTAATTACAAGCCTGTAGTTGGGCAAGTCACTGACCCTTCTCTTTCCCCCGTCTATAAAGCTTAGATGATCATAATTCCTACATTATAGACTTTCTGCAAATATTAAATGTTCTGATATTTGCAAAACACCTAGAACAGTGTCTGATACAGCATAAGCATGGTGTTTATTAAACGTACAAATCAACAAACGCTTCTTCCTTGAATTGGCATGTGGGACTCTAAGGCAATCTGTGAGTTTCTCTGGGCCACAGTTTCCTGAGCAGTAAAACAGAAGGCTTGAGCTAAAATCGAGTGTCTGAGCAGTTCTGACCTTGTATATTTAAAAAATAACCCAGATACTCATGCAAATCCAGCGCCCCTGTGGGGCAGGGATGGTCTTATGATCTTGGGCAGATGGTCTGGAGTTTTATATAAATTATGCCATAATTAATCCTCACGATGGGCTTTCTATGTGACAGAGTGGTTAAAAAAAAAAATCTGCCTGCTAATGCAAGAGATGCAGGTTCAGTCCCTGGGTTGGGAGTTGGGAAGATCCCTTGGAGAAGGAAATGGCAACCCACTCAACTGTTTTTGCCTGGGAAATGCCACGGACAGAGGAGCCTGGTGGGCTACAGTCCATGGTGTTGCAAAGAGTTGGACATGACTTACCAACTAAAGAACAACAATCACTTTAAAGAGCCTGTCTTCAAATACAGCCCCACGGTGAAACCCTGGAGCTTAGGACTTCACCATGTGAATACTGGGGACCACAGTGGCAGGGCCAGGATTTGAGCCCAGGTCGGGCAGCACCAGAATCCACATGCTTGGGCCATGTGCTCCCACCTACAGAGAATCGCCACATGGATCCCAGAGCCCAGAGATTCCCTGATCTGAACACACTCACACACAAACACAATGTTCACAAAAGGTCTATGAGGTTGCAGTGAGTTCCCTGTATTTTGTAGATGAGAAAGAGAAGCCTCAGAGAGGTTAATTTAACTTGTGCGTGATTGCAGAGTGAGCTGAGAGGGAGAATGCAGACCTGGATCTGGTTGACTTGAAAGCCCTCAGTTCAGTTCAGTTCGGTTGCTCAGTCGTGTCCAATTCTTTGCGACCCCATCAATCACAGCACACCAGGCCTCCCTGTGCATCACCATCTCCTGGAGTTCACTCAGACTCACGTCCATCGAGTCCGTGATGCCATCCAGCCATCTCATCCTCGGTCGTCCCCTTCTCCTCCTGCCCCCAATCCCTCCCAGCATCAGAGTCTTTTCCAATGAGTCAACTCTTCGCATGAGGTGGCCAAAGTACTGGAGTTTCAGCTTTAGCATCATTCCTTCCAAAGAAATCCCAGGGTTGATNTCGGTCGTCCCCTTCTCCTCCTGCCCCCAATCCCTCCCAGCATCAGAGTCTTTTTCAATGAGTCAACTCTTCGCATGAGGTGGCCAAAGTACTGGAGCTTCAGCTTTAGCATCGTTCCTTCCAAAGAAATCCCAGGGCTGATCTCCTTCAGAATGGACTCGTTGGATCACCTTGCAGTCCAAGGGACTCTCAAGAGTCTTCTCCAACACCACAGTTCAAAAGCATCAATTCTTTGGTGCTCAGCTTTCTTCACAGTCCAACTCTCACATCCATACATGATGGACCTTAGTCAGCAAAGTAATGTCTCTGCAAGCATCTTTTAATTTCATGGCTGCAGTCACCACCTGCAGTGATTTTGGAGCCCCAAAAAATAAAGTCTGACATTGTTTCCACTGTTTCCCCATCTATTTCCCATGAAGTGATGGAAGGGTGAACCATAAAAAGTTACTCTATGTATTGATGTATATGCGACTGTTTGCAACCCTATGTGCTGTAGCCAACTAGGCTCCTCTCTCCATGGGATTCTCCAGGCAAGAATACTGAGTGGCCTGTCATGCCTTTTTCCAGGGGGTCTTTCCAACTCAGGAATTGAACCTACGTCTCTTATGCATCTCCTGTTTTAGCAGGTAGGTTTTTTTTTTTTTTTTTACCACTAGTGCAACCTGGGATTCCATATATATATATTGCTAAGTAAATCCAAATGAATATTGGCTAGATAAAACATTAAAATGTTGCCACAAGGCATTGTTACTATTATCATTAAAATAAATGACAAAACTGGCACAAAAACTGTGAGGCTACAAGGAGTTTAAGTGTTCTAAAATCATTTTGTTGTGTAAAAATACTAATATCAGACTTTAAAAGACTAGGAGAGTATAATAGAAGGACTACTGTAATCATTAAAAAAAAAGTAAAAATATGTAATTTAAACTCTGACAGAAAAAACTAAAACAACACTTAATGATTAATATTTTAATCAAAGGTATTTTCAAGGCAAGAAAAAAGGAAGGAATGGATAAAAATAAATGAGACAGAAAGAAAACAAATAGTAATATGATTGACTTAAACACAAATTTATTGGCAATGGCATTAACTGTAAAAAGACTAAAATGTGAATTCAAAGATAAAGATTACCTACCAGTCTAGAAGAAAAATAAGCCCAAGTATACGCTGCTTACAAGAGACATACATTAAATATATACAGAAGTTAAGAGCAAAAGGATGGGAAAAGATATGTTATTCAAACACCTATAAAACAAAGTATTTTATAATCAGATAAAACAAATGAGTAGTGGCTACATGATGTTGTTTTCAAGATATTAAATTCTACATTTATGATTTACATACTTTTCTATATTAATATTTATTAGGAAAAGCTTTATATAAAAATACTTTCATATGACCTTTTGTTTTATTCCATTTAATACATATTTACTATATGTATGTTTGACATGGAAATAATTTATTCCAGTGTGGTTCCCCTGATGGCTCAGATGGTAAAGAATCTGCCTGCAATGCAGGAGACCCTGGTTTGATTCCTGGGTCTATACTATGCTTATTCTATACCTTGTGTCTCAGGCCCTCTTTTGAATAGTAATTCCAATTTGAGAAGAATGACACTAAGGGGAAGTAGAGAACACAGTTGCTCAATATCAGAGATGGAAATTACCAATATGAAACTAGTAGGCACTTGTTCACTCCTTTTGCTTTATCTTAACTGTAACTTCCTGACCTGCATATCAGGAAGCAACAGTTAGAACTGGACATGGAACAGACTGCTTCCAAATAGGAAAAGGAGCACATCAAGGCTGTATATTGTCACCCTGCTTATTTAACTTCTATGCAGAGNTCACATTATAACAAGGACTCTCATATGCCAAAAGGCAAACTAACCCATGCATTCACTCATTCCAATCCCCAAGTCTATAAGAACTATGTACAAAAAAGAAAAAAAGAAGAAACTTGATGTATCTCTTTAGCCTTTGCTTTAGATATGACTCCTAAATGCTATATTGAAACATTGTAAATGATTTCATGGCATTTCAAAAATGAGACGAGGAAACAGTGTCAGACTTTATTTGGGGGGCTCCAAAATCACTGCAGATGGTGATTGCAGCCATGAAATTAAAAGATGCTTACTCCTTGAAAGGAAAGTTATGACCAACCTAGATAGCATATTCAAAAGCAGAGACATTACTTTGCCAACAAAGGTCCATCTAGTCAAGGCTATGGTTTTTCCACTGGTCATGTATGGATGTGAGAGTTGGACTGTGAAGAAAGCTGAGCTCCGAAGATTTGATGCTTTTGAACTGTGGTGTTGGAGAAGACTCTTGAGAGTCCCTTGGACTGCAAGGAGATCCAACCAATCCATTCTAAAGGAGATCAGTCCTGGGTGTTCTTTGGAAGGAAGATGCTAAAGCTGAAACTCCAATACTTTGGCCACTTCATGCGAAGAGTTGACTCACTGGAAAAGACTCTGATGCTGGGAGGAATTGGGGGCAGGAGGAGAAGGGGACGACAGAGGATGAGATGGCTGGATGGCATCACTGACTCGATAGACATGAGTCTGAGTGAACTCCGGGAGTTGGTGATGGACAGGGAGGCCTGGTGTGCTGCAATTCATGGGGTTGCAAGGAGTCGGATACGACTGAGTGACTGAACTGAGCTGAACTGAACTGTATTTTATAGCTAAAGTAAGCAGATATGAACAGAAAACAAAAATCTTAAGATATAAAACCTTAGAAAAAGAGAATAAAAATATAAGAATAAATTAGTTTTAGGAAAACCATAGCATTGCTCAGAAGAATGTGAAATGAGATGAAATATTTATGTTTTGAAAAGCATTAATTTTCCTTCCTAAATAACACTCACTGAGTTAATTAAGCATCAAGAAAAAATATATGCAAGAAAAAGACCCAAAATACAAAACAAAAACAAAAACAAAAACTGTTCAGAGTATATTTTGTTATATAAAGGTAGTTAGACGAGATTACACATATATTTTCCTTTAGCTTCTTAAAGACAAGAAGGGCACCTATATTAATGGAGTTTGCAGTTGAATGCCAACATTATATTAAATTGTCAACACTAAGAAATATGTTAAAAGATGAGTGTTCCTAAAGAACTGGAAATGGTTACAGAAATAATGATATAAATTAAGCAAATATAAAGCAAAATGTCTGTGGAAAATCACTGAAAATGTACTATTCTGTGGTGAACCTGAAAGATACTTAAGAATTGTCATAGATCATTGGTTCCCTTCCTTGGGTCGTGACCCAGATTAACGTTGCTGAGGGTCTACAGAAGGGTCAGGAAGGATCCTCAGGAGGAAAATATGTTCCCTGACCTCCTGGATAAACACAGAATGCCACAGGGGAAGGAGGTGTAGTGTGGTTTTTCTCTCTGCCCCTCCCCCTCTCTGCTGTTCCCTCCACCCAAGGAAAAAGGAAATAGCAAGGAGGAAAAATAGGATGCTGAGAAGTCTCTCTCTGGGCCACAGCATTGGAGCAGGCAACCAATATTTACAGATCAACATCACACAAATACCTTCCCCTCTCTACTGACTGTCATTCACAACCCTCACTGCCTACCTGGGACTCAGGGAAGCCAATGACCCCCATGTTTTATTGCAATGATCCTTTTTATATATTAATTTCAAAAAAGCAAATAAGTGGAATTCTTTTAGTAACTTTTTTAGTCTGGCCAATGAAACCACTCAGTTCAGTTCAGTCACTCAGCTGTGATCGACTCTCTGTGACCCCATGAATTGCAGCACGCCAGGCCTCCTTGTCCATCACCAACTCCTGGAGTTCACTCAAACTCACATCCATCGAGTCGGTGATGCCATTCAGCCATCTCATCCTCTGTCGTCCCCTTCTTAGGATTACTCATTTACGGCTTCCTTAAGAGAAAATTGAGAAGCAAGGTAATAGATGACAGAAACTGGGGAGAAAGAGTTGGATCACAAAGAAATATACTGAGGTCCAAAAAGGAAGCAGAGTGTGTGTGTGTGTGTGTTTCTTTCTGGGATTCAAATAAGGAAATTTGGAGCAATTTTGATTTTTCTCAATGAGAGCCCAAAACAGCTAAAGTAGTGAAGACACTCCAAAGATATATTGGAGGAGCAAAAGAATGTGTCAGTCAAGCTGCAGAAAGAGGAGCCTGCAAAAAATTGAGTGTGGCAAGCAGTTCAGGTTACTGGTAAGAATGACCTTGTAACTAACATTTTAAATTTAGCCTGACTATATGGAGAACTTTTTCCAAAAGATGAGCATCTAGACATTTAAGCTTGTATATAGACTTTTAAATTGATAGATGGTATATTCCTTTCTTTGTAAGCTGAAGCTTAGTGCTACACTTTCAGAAGTCAACTGCATAATCAGTTGCTATTCCTCTAGTGGCTAAGACTGTTCCATCGACATTAAAGGGAGAGATCATTTCAACCTAATCATTTTCAGTTCAGCAATTTCATTTTGGGTGCACACTCCAACCTGTATACCATCTCAAGGACTTCCACACTGTAATCAAGGTTGTGCTGTTCAACATCCTTTTCCTAGAACAATAAAGCCCTCCATACCTTTTCAACTTGTCACGTTTTCACTGCATTATAGAATTTAAGAATGCTTTGAAGATGAAAAAGATTGTACACAATGCTTAAGTGTTACTATTATTATGATGATGATGATACAGTCTACAAGATGTACAAGGGCATTTTGGAATGAATGTATTATGAGTCACAAAGTTGCAACTGAAGACAGCTGTTTGATTGCTACTTGAGAGAGTGGAGTTGAACAAGCCTGAATATGGATGATCTCATTTGGCTTTATAAAACTAAACAGAGCACAGGCAGTTAGTTGGATAATATATCTCCAAAGGAAAGAAGAGTTAGTGTAATTCATCTCTCTGCTGTAGTATATATCATGCTCTTGCTTATAAACGCCAGATAGGATTTCTGTTTCCAAAAGGTCAGATTATCTTTAGCATGGTGACCTCACTCTTCGGTCACAACACATAACCTTGTATTTTATTATTATTTTTTAACATTGGTTATATTTTTAATTTTCCTGTTTTCATTTATTTCTTTCCACTCTTTTATCATTCTTATATTATTGATTTTTAAAATCATTTTCTCCTTCCATGAGAATGAAAAAAAATTACTTAGAATATTGGCTAGTATTTATGAGCTTCCTTGCTACTGCAGAGTATGGAAGAAAATATGAATCAGAAATATACAACTCACTTTACAATTCAAGACACAAAGAAATGAAGAGTCAAATAGTTATACACAATTACATAACAAATAATGTCAAGGCTATCATATAGTCAATTACTAAATGAATCATATAGACCCAAAGGACTAGAGATTTACGCATGGAATTTATCACAATATATTAACTGGAACTAGTGAAGGTTGTAGCAAAGAAAGTAGCATTAGGAAGACAGGAACAAGAATGTCATTTTACACTAGAGGAATGCTGTGAGACAACTCATAGATGTGGAAAAGACAAGATGTTTTTCATGAAATGGTATGGTTGCAATAAAGAGCCAATGGAGAGTCTCTGGGAAAAAAAAATGAGAAGATAGTTGGAGACAGATTCAGACAGATGTTTATTCTAGAGTGAGATAAATTTCATTCTGAAAGCCTACGGTGTCACATGGTGTAAATATCATGGTGTCACATCTGATTCATTCATTGATCTATAGAGAAGACTGATTTGTAGAGGATGATCTGAAATTTGTGTTAACAAAGATTATGAATTGGCTCTAGGAAGGATTTTCAAGATTCAGTTGGAGAGAGTGTTATGAATGAGGATTTAAATGAAATGGCCTTATGGATGTAGAACGTACACTAAGCTTAACCCATCTGTAGGTTAAGTAACATGCGAGTCACTGAAGATTTTGATAAGAAGAATAACTGGACTAAAGGGTTTAAAAATATGTCTCTAATAAATATGTAAATATAGATTAGAGAAAGAGGACAATGGAGCAAACTGATGAAGCATGAGATAGAGGTCTTAATAAGGAAAAATGGCTGTAATGAAGGAAAAAACAATAGAAATAAATTACATGATAAAGGAAAAAAATCAATACAATTTGATGACTGATTGTTCATTTGGGATTTGATTGAGAATGAATCAAAAATGAATAAATAGTTTTGAATACGAGTGACTGAGAGGTTTTGTCTCATGACTTAAAAATGTACTTTTGCTTTGAACGTGCCCCGTCTACCTTGTGAAATCTGGATCTGTGGAATCTGGGTCGTTCAGTAAGCAGATTGTCTGTTCTAAGTGAGTAATACTCCAAAATGGAGTGGAAGGAATATGAGGAATGTTTGGTTGAAGAAAAGAAAAACATATCCAAGATAGAGGCAATCCATTGTCATTGTTGATAATATTTGACTGGCAATGAAAAAATATGTGATTTTTAGTGGCCTATCTTGCATAAGTGAAGGGAGAATATACTATACTTTCTTGACCAAAATGTATTATAAGGGTTGAATATGTGAGTTGCTAAAAGGCTGAGACCACATACACTTTTGATAGCAGTATAGAAGTGGAAGTTCTTTGGAGATCTCCAAATAAATGTTATCACTGAAAAGGGAAATATTCAATATTTTTTTGTCCGTAAATGGTTCAATGGACTATGTGAAAATAACATCTTTCTTCCTCAGATCACATAACTCCTAAAAATATAGCCTTTTAAATCAGGAAATTTTCTTACTAGGGTGTAACACTTTGGGTAGTATATAAGCTAAGTTAGGCACCAAAATATAGTATTTGGGAAGACCATCAATGAGAAATTGGTTTAAAAACACTCACCAAGAAGAGCAGTGAAGACTAATCCTTCTTTTTCAAAATTTATCATGAGGCACTATCGCAAGTGAAAACATCCAAGATAAAAAAGATCAAAATTACTAGTCATATACTATTGTTTTGCTATAGAAATATTCAACTACTTAATCACACATTCCCATAATATGCTTAAATGTGTTTTATTTGTAAGAATTTATTTTAGGAGGAGTTGTGGGAAAAGCTATTTGTGTCAATTCCTATTTTGGTTTTAATTTGCTAACTTTTGAGAGATGTCTTTCAAATCATTAGTATAGAGCTATGCCACACGACATAGAGCTTAAAGTCAAATCCTGAAAGAGATCACCTACTTCTCCAAATGCTTGACATATGGAAGAATGGCTTGAACTCATATGACATAATATAACCTAGAAATGGATGGAGGAAAATATTATAGCTTAGGAACTAAATTTGGTTCTTCTTCTTTTTTTTTTTTTTTTTTAACTAACTGACTGTGTGAATATGAGTAAGTTACTAAATTTCTCTGGATTTTCATGTCCTTAGCTGTAAAGGGGGAGTTTACCTGGTGACTCAGTAGTAAAGAATCTACTTGCCAATGCACAAGACTTGGGTTCCATCCTTGGGGTTGGGGAGATCCCCTGGAGGAGGAAATGTCAATCCGCTCCAGTATTCTTGCTTGGAGAATCCCATGGACAGAGAAGCCTGGTGGCTAGAGTCCATGGGGTTGCAAAAGAGTCAGATACAACTTAGTGACTAAAGAACAACAAACAGAAGCTGTGAAGGGAAGAAATTAGACTAGATGCTCTCATGGAACTACATTTTATGAGGTTTTATCATGTGGAATCTGTGTAGGTGAACAAGTAGGCTGAATAGAAACCCATGAACTTTGATTTTGAATCTTGTCAACACAAAGTTTGGAGCTACTGGCTGACTGCTTTTTTTTGTGTTACTACATTCCTTCACTGATACACAGAAGGGAAAAAATATGAGAGGAATAGTAAATATCAACTTGATTATAGAGCTCCAGCGACTCTGGAAGATCAAGGTTAGCTGCTTTAGAAGGTATGAAATTATATAGCCCTGCCCAGTTTCTCCAAGTGTCTTCAAAATAGTCTTGGTTCCCATGGGCACTTTCATGCCATTCTGTTAAAGTTATAATCAGTGACTTATTTCTGGACATGATTTGGACAGTACGTACCAGGAGGTAAAATGTGTACATCCTGTCTTCCAGCAATCCCTCTTCTAAGAATTTCATCTAAGAAGATAACCATACATGTGTGGAAAGTTCTGTTCTGAATAATGTTCATGACAGCGTGGTTTATAATGTGAAAAATTGGGGACATTTAAAAGTTAAGAGGTGAATACTCTAAACAGCCATTAAAGATATGATGTAAATAGAATGGGGAAATACCAGGCATAAAGAGGAAATTAAAAACCTACATGCCTAATGTAGCATTTATGAAAAATTTTGTGTAGATATGTATATATATATATGTATACACACACACACACACACACACACGTATTTGTTGTTGCTATTTAGTTACTAAGTTGTGTCGACTCTATGGGACCCCATGGATTTCAGTGCACCAGGCTTCCCTGTTCTTCATCATCTCCCTGAGTTTGCTCAAACTCAGGTCTGTTGAGTCGGTAATACTATCCTCTGTCATCCCCATTCCCTTCTCCTCCTACCCTCAATCTCTGCTAGCATCAGGGTCTTTTCCAATGAGTCAGCTCTTTGCATCAGGTGGGCAAAGTATTGGCACTTCAGCATCAGTCCTTCCAATGACNCGGTAATACTATCCTCTGTCATCCCCATTCCCTTCTCCTCCTACCCTCAATCTCTGCTAGCATCAGGGTCTTTTCCAATGAGTCAGCTCTTTGCATCAGGTGGGCAAAGTATTGGCACTTCAGCATCAGTCCTTCCAATGACTATTAAGGGTTGATTTCCTTTAGGATTGACTGGTTTGATCTCCTTGCAGTCCAAGGGACTCTCAAGAGTCTTCTCTAGCACCACAGTTCAAAAGCATCAATTCTTTGGTGCTCAGCCTTCTTTATGGACCAACTCTCACATCTGTACATGACTGCTGGAGAAATCATAACTTTGACTATACAGACCTTTATTGGCAAAGTAATGCCTCCGCCTTTTAATATGCTGTTTAGATTTGTCATAGCTTTCCTTCCAAGGAGCAAGAGTCTCATTTTATATATATATAAATGAATTGGTAGGATTTCAGAATTTTAAAATTCTTTTTTGGAACTTTCCTACAATTTCTTAGAATCAGTATGTGTCAATATTTTGAAAATAGTAAAAGGAATAAAAAATAATATTGGCTTCTAATGAGCTGAAAAGGAATACAGAACACCAGAGTAACAGCTATGCCAGTGGTGAAAAAAAAATTTTTTTTGGATCATAGTTAAGTTGTGAAACATTAAAACTGGGAATAACTTTATTGCTTTTAGAAAAGTCTTCAGTATCAGGGATTACAATGTCTGCAACTGTGCTTAAGTATGTATTACATTATTGTAACTAAAAGATTTCCCTTTTTTTCCCCTAAGTTAAAATCTCTGAAGTTACATACCTATTGTGTATTTTGTTGTGATTTTTTTAAGTTAGTATGTTTTGTCTTTCCCTGGTAATACTTGTGGAAGAATACTTCTTTCTTCTGTCCAATATTTGAACTCACTCTTTACCATGCGAATCTTTGTAAGGAGTAAAGAAAAACCTCTCCATATAGAAGCTAATAATGTGACATACTTGCTTTTTTTAATTCAGCTCCTTCACTTTATATTTTATTTATTTATTTTACTTTACAATATTTTTACTTGCTTTTATCGTATTCTCAGAGAGAAGGCATAGCCTTTACCATCAGACACTCCTGCATTAGACTTTAACTAAGGGGCTATAACTATAAGAAGAGGAAGTGAGAAAGGATCCTCTTTCTTTCTTGGTGGCAGAAACAGTGGCGATGGCTGCATGGGCAAGATTCTGGGAGCAAAAGTGCTAGCTGTGCAAATGTCACCTTTTGGGACCAGTCATGGCAGCAGATATTTCTTTATCAGTCTAGTTCTGATAGTTTCACATGTTACTTCTGGAAGCTAAGCTCTGCCTTGGTTTTCAAGCCCTCCTGGGAACCCTGGGAGCTTTGAGCTACCCTTTGAGCTACCAGGAACCCTGCCTAATACACTCACACTTCTCTGCTTCCCATCACCAAATGTACACACACTGTTGCTGTTGTTCAGTCACTAAGTCATGTCTGACTCTTTGCAACGCCCTGGACTGCAGCAAGACAGGCAGTCCCTCACCATCTCTCAGAGTTTGCCCAAGTTTGTGTCCGTTGAATTTGGTGTTGCAATCCAGCCATCTCATCCTCTGCCTCCTTCTTCTCCTTTTGCCTTCAGTCTTCAATCAATGTGTATCTTTATCTTCCCTCTGATATCAGGAAGCACGTGTGCCTTCCCCTATTCAAGCAAGAGGGTATGCTGCAGATGCCATCTGTCTCCATCTTAAAGACTTGGCTTCTCACTTCATGCCCTTTTTTATCTGCTCTATCAGTTTCTCCTTTTTTACAGAATCTTTCCCTGTGAATATGTGGACATGTTGATGGATCTGCCCTCTTAAAAAAAGATGTTTTGCCCTCACCCATACTTTCAAGTAACCTAGCTTCTAACTCCTTAACTGCCAAGCAACCTAAAAGGGTTATCTATTTGCATTGCTTCCAGTTCTTCACCTTTGACTCATTGTCCAGCTCTCTCCATTATGGTTTCAGTTCTCATTAGTCCACTGCAAAAGATTGTGACAAAGTCTCCAACACCCCAATGCCATATAATCTGACTTATGTAACTCAACTTCTTACCTTTCCGTTTCTTGCAATATTCTCTTTCCTCTTGGATACTTTGCACCTTGCCCTCATTTTTTATCTTTCACATGGGTCCCCCCCCGGCCCCCGCCCCAGTCTTCTTTACTTGTTGAGAAGAAATGTTTGTCCCTAGTTGATCTCTGTAGTCTCAGTACTAAATGCTCATCTTTTCTAAAATTATTCTAGAAATAATGTGATCTATTTCAATGTCTTGAAATGTCACTTGTATACTGATGATGATGATGAGATATATGTCTATATCTACCTATCTAGATTTAAATCTAGACATATACATATTCTTTCCTTCTGGATCTCTTTAGTATGAGTTCTAGATATCACATCTCCACTTGAAAGTCTCACTTGCCTCACCAAAACCTATTTCTTCCCTAGCCTTCTCCATCCTTGTAAATGGCACCACATTGTCCTATTTCTTCAAGTAAACACATTAAAAGACATACTTGTATACTCCTTTCCTTTTATTTCTCATACTCAATACATTGGAAACACCTTGTGATTCTACATGTGAGTTAACTCAAGTCTGCTAACTTCTCTGCCTCCTTGGACACTACCTTCATCTAAGTACTAAGTACCCTGATAGCCCTATAACCACTTTTGCAACAACCCTTGGCTCTAGTGGCATTTCCTTATAAGATCATCAGCCATATGACAGAAGAATGCTTGTTTGTCTGGAATTTCTTGCTCTTAGCCCAGTGCCTTATATATAGTAGGTGTCTGGTAAATATTTGTTTAATGAAAAAAATATCAATTCATCAACCAATCGATTAGTTCAGTTGGCAGCAAGCTGAGCATTAACTTGGTCTAGAGAGCTGAGAAAAAGCAGATGGTGATATGAATTGAATTCAAATGCTTTATAAATATAATTAAAATCCCCATTATCACAGCTGCCAACTAAAGAACATGAAGAATGAAAAAGGACTATTCAAAGTAGGGGAACTGAGTGGTATATTCTTGTTAATGATGTTGCAGTTTATCTCATTTGCAATGGAAATTGCTCTTAAAATAATTTAATATATCCAAATACTATTAATTGATTAATTTGACAAATAACTACTGAGCACCTATTATATGACAGTTACTGTTACCAAAGTAGGAATCCAGCAGCAAACCAAAGAGACAAAACCCCAGGACCTATAAGGTTCACAGCTTAGGGAAGGGGCTTCCCCGGGGGCACTAGTGGTAAAGAAACCACCTGCCAAAGCAGGAGGCATTACAGACAGGGGTTTGATCCTTGGGTTGGGAAGATCTGGAGAAGAGAATGACAACTCACTCCAGTTAGGGCATCAGACAAATCTCAGACAGTTAAATAAGTCAACTTCATATGTTCATGCTGAGTTGCTTCAGTTGTGTCCGATTCTTTGTGACCCCATGGACAGTAACCCACCAGGCTCCTCTGTCCACGGGATTTTCCAAGCAAGAACACCCAAGTGGGTTGCCATGTCCTTCTCCAGGGGATCTTCCTAACCCAGGGATTGAACCTGCATCTCTTACATCTCCTGCACTGGCAGGCAGGTTCTTTATCACTGGGCTTCCCTTGTGGCTCAGCTGGTAAAGAATACACTCACAATGCTGGAGACCTGGGTTTTATCTCTGGGTTAGGAATATACCCTGGAGAAGGGAAAGGCTACCCACTCCAGTGTTCTGACCTGGAAAACTCCATGGACTGTATAGTCTATGGGGTTGCAAAGGGTCGGACATGACTGGGCGACTTTTACACTAGTGCCACCTGGGAAGTTCTAAAATTTCATAGTGCATCTTATGCTGATAAACATGGAGGATAAAAAATAAAGCAAGAAAGAGGGCATAACATGTGGAGAAGGATTCAACATTTTGAGCGCCCAAGGAAGATCTTGCTGAAGATATGATTTTTTTAATAAATACTTGAATGAAGTGAGGGAGAGAGCCATGGGGATATTCATGGGGAAAGCATTCCAAGCAAAGGGAACAGCAGGTGCAAAGGCCCTGAGGAAGTAATGCATTTTCATATAAAATGGTATCACAGAGGCAAGGAGAGGGTAACAGGAAATTGAGAGGTTAAGTGGGGAGTGGTGGTGGAACTCTTTCACAGTTACAGTGACAGCTTTGAATTTAATGCAGAATGACATGAAAGCTATTAGGACACTTTGAATCAAGATGTGGTATATGATCTGGCTTAGTATCTCTGATTAGCCTACAAGATTAGCTGAGTGATGCCAACATAAATCAGGTTCAAAATTATCTTAATTACAGAACTTGTTGCTGTTCAGTTGCTCAGTTGTATCTGACTCTTTGCAACCCCATGGACTGCAGCACACCAAGCTTCCCGTCCTTCCCTATTTCCCGGAGTTTGCTCAGACTCATCTATTGAGTCAGTGATGCCATCCAATCATCTCATCCTCTGTTGCCCTTTTCTCCTCCTGCCTTCAGTCTTTCCCAGCATCAGGGTATTTTCCAATGAGTTGGCTCTTTACATCAGGTGGCCAAAGTATTGGAGCTTCAGATTAAACATCAGTCCTTCCAATGAACATTCACAATGTACAATATTCATTATAGTTATGTACTTCAGGGCATGTTAGTTATATGACTTTATTATACTTTGGTCTAAGCAAAAAAAAAAGAAAAATCCATTACAAATAATGAAATAATATTCCAAAGCACTTACAGTACTTATAATTCCTTATTTTAGAAAAGTTAATTAAAAGCAAAAGTCACTTGATAAACACAGCATTTATATAATTGACTAATTTTTAGTGAAAGAAAAGATTATTTGTAGCCCAGTAATTACTAATATATATCATCACTAAGTATAAAATATAATATTAAATATCATAATTGTTTTTGAGGGGAACTTCTTAAGCCAGATTGCTTACATTTAAATCCTAACTCTGTCCCCCACCAGCCATATAATCTTGGGCAAATAATTTCTCTCTATGCCTCAATTTCCTTATCTCTAAAATGTGAATAATAATCATAACTCCTTCAAAGAGTATGGAGTAACACTGTGCCTGACATGGAGTAAATGTTCTATATTAATAATTATTATCATTATTGTGATTATTATCATTTCTTATCTTAAAGTTGTTGCATTTAAGATGGAACAATAGATAAGTGAATCTGTAAAGAATCTTTCAGGTCTAACTTTTTATGACTGTATGTGGACTAGAGTAAGATTATGTTACACCTTGCCTCGCACCACAGTTTTACTTTTATAAACATTATTTCATGAATACATTGGAAAATATATATTAGAAGGTCAGAATAATTCAAATGTTTTACTTATTTAACAGATTTTTAAGATTTGGCATAACATCCTAGACCTAGGTCTCCTGTGTCTCACACACTGTGCCAGCATAACCTTGTTTTAATAAGTGCTGTGTTTATAAATAAAAAAAAGACACCATTAGACGATATTTCATAGGTTCAGTAACTAATAATGAAATGCAACACAAGAGGTTAGTATTTACTCCTTATGAAAAATGATAGCAGGGCTTCCCTGGTGGCTCAGCAGTAAAGAATCCATCTGCAATGCACGAGATGAGGGTTCAATCCCTGGGTCGGGAAGATCTCCTGGAAGAGAGCACAGTAACCCATTTTAGTATTCTTTCTTGGAGAATCCCATGGACAGGGGAACCTGGCAGGTTAGAGTCCACTGGGTCACAAATGAGTTGCACATGACTTACCTACTAAGCAACAGACAACAACAAAAATGATGACAGAAAGACCGTTGAGTCTATCCCTAGATATCTTTAGGACAATAATTTTTTAGAGCTGACAGCTCGTAGATGGGATATATGTAATCATCATTCAAACACTTAGGCTAACACTAAAGGTAAACTTTGTGCACCAAATTTTCTTTTTTCTTTTCCACTATAGTTTATTGCTGCTGCTACTGCTGCTAAGTTGCTTCAGTCATGTCCGACTCTGTGCGACCCCATAGACGGCAGCCCACCAGGCTCCCCCGTCCCTGGGATTCTCCAGGCAAGAACACTGGAGTGGGTTGCCATCTCCTTCTCCAATGCATCAAAGTGAAAAGTGAAAGTGAAGTCGCTCAGTCGCGTCTGACCCTCAGTGACCCCATGGACTGCCACCTACCAGGCTCCTCTGTCCATGGGATTTTCCAGGCAAGAGTATTGGAGTGGGGTGCCATTGCCTTTATTACAAGACATTGAATATAGTTCCCTGTGCTTTATAGTAGGACCTTGCTTATTTATTTTCTATACAACAGTTTGTATCTGCTAACCTCAAACTTCTAATTTATCCCTCCCCCTGCCTGTTCCCCTTTGGTAACTGTAATTTTGTTCCCTATGTATCAAATAGATTTTATTTTTGTTCCTTGTCTTTCTTTGACCACCAAAGACCTCTATGAAATCTCCATCCCCACATGTGGATTCAAATTCCTTCATCATCTTCTTATGGAGACTTTATCAATATGTTAGGATGAACATTTTGCCTAGTTAGTCTTTTATTTCCTTCAGCATATTTTGAAGAGTATTGTACAAAAAATAAAGTCTTCTACTGACTCAAGAATAGTAATTTGTGAAGTCAAGGACACACGGAATTTAAAATTATTAAATACAACTGATGATTTAAACAAATATCCCAAAACTAGAGAGAGTGCAGGGGATTTCCTGGAGTCACGGGCTGTAAAGAAACTGCCTGCAAGGCAAGATATCCTGGTTCGATCCCTGGGTCAAAAAGATTCCCTGGAGAAGGAAATGGCTACCCACTCTAGTATTCTTGCCTGGAAAATTCCATGGACAGAGAAACCTGGGATCACAAAGAGTCAGACACCACTGGGCAACTAACACTTTCACTTTTAAGAGAGAGTACAGGATACCTCAAATATTCTGCTATTGTTCACAGCAGTTATTTGAATTTGTTTTTGGGTATGTCTATTACCACACCCGAGGTCAGAGGGAGCGGTGGTGGCCAAGAGGAGCAACCCCACGTCCAAGGAGCTGTGGCTGTGTGGGCGCAGGAGGGCCAAGAGGAGCTACTTCATGTTCAAGGTCAAGAGGGGTGGTGGTGAGGAGATACCCCTTGTCCAAGGTAAGGAGCAGCGGCTGTGCTTTGCTGGAGAAGCTGTGAAGAGATACCCCACGTTCAAGGTAAGAGAAACCCAAGTAAGATAATAAGTGTTGCCAGAGGGCATCAGAGGGCAGACACACTGAAACCATACTCACAGAAAACTAATCAATCTAATCACACTAGGACCACAGCCTTGTCTAACTCATGAAACTAAGACATGCTCTGTGGGGCCACCCAAGACGGGCGGGTCATGGTGGAGAGGTCTGACAGAATGTGATCCACTGGAGAAGGGAATGGCAAACCACTTCAGTATTCTTGCCTTGAGAACCCCATGCACGGCATGGAAAGGCAAAATGATAGGATACTGAAAGAGGAACTCCCCAGGTTGGTAGGTGCCCAAGATGCTACTGGAGATCAGTGGAGAAATAACTCCAGAAAGAATTAAAGGATGAAGCCAAAGCAAAAACAATACCCAGTTGTGGATGTGACTGGTGACAGAAGCAAGGGCCGATGCTATAAAGAGCAATATTGCATAAGAACCTGGAATGTTAGGTCCATGAATCAAGGCAAATTGGAAGTAGTCAAAGAGGAGATGGCAAGAGTGAATGTCGACATTCTAGGAATCAGCAAACTAAACTGGACTGGAATGGGTGAATTTAACTCAGATGACCGACCATTATATCTACTACTGTGGGCAGGAATCCCTCAGAAGAAATGGAGTAGCCATCATGGTCAACAAGAGTGCGAAATGCAGTACTTGGATGCAATCTCAAAAATGACAGAATGATCTCTGTTTGTTTCCAAGGCAAACCATTCAATATCACAGTAATCCAAGTCTATGCCCCAACCAGTAACGCTGAAGAAGCTGAGGTTGAACGGTTCTATGAAGACCTACAAGATCTTTTAGAACTAACACCNATATATATATATATATATATATATATATATATATATATGTATATAATATGCTTGTAGTACCATAAGATATAAGGGCCACAGAAGTATGAAATGTTACTACCTTAAAAATTCTTTAAATTTAATCAATTTAGTTAATAGTATTATGATTTTCAATCTCTTTTTTCCCAATTTAATTATAAAGATTTTTATTTGTTTACAAAAAGGAAGGGAGTGGGCTGCCAGAGACATTCAATGAGAGAAGAGAGGTGTTAAAGTGAGAACATGTCTTACTAAGTCATATAGACATTTTAGAAGGTCAAACCAGTGGTCTCAAAAGCTGTAGGAGGTCATCATCTAGAGTGAGAAAACAGCCCTGAAGGAAACACAAACTGGTCAACTGTAACATAAACACAGGAAATCAAAAGAATAATGAAGACCTTAGGGCAAAATAATGCAAGGATGGAGAAGAACGTTTGTTCATATGATTTTCTCAGCAATTCAGAGCTGATAATTCAGAGAATTATCTCACCCTCTCTATATTTTTGCATAAAGTTTTGATTCCATAAGATAAAATGATCATATGACATGAGCATCAATATGTATGTAGGAAAATAGATCAACAATCAAGAATTACTGGTTATTTGCCATGTTGAGAATCAATATCTCAAAAGAAATAAAAATCTGTGTAGAAGTTTTAAACACCACAAAGTATTTATCTGTATGAGGCTAGGTTTTTTCACATATGCCAACCAAAACAACATATTGGGAATAAATAGGATCAGGATGCCTTCTATTAAGCAAGCAATTTAAAAAAATTTGTAAAATATAACAATGCCAATCTTTGTACTTTTTTCTTTTTAAAAAAATATACTTAATTTTCATTAAAATTTCCTTATAGTATCATGTAATTGATCTATTATTTTAAAGGGGTTAATACATCATTACTTTTAAATTAGTTTTATTTAAAATACAACAGATACCAATCCATATACCTCACACAAACCTAACTGGCAACTTAACTAATTTTAAAAATTATGAAGAAATTATGAGACCAAAATTTCTAAGACCTTCTTATATATACACAATATTTTAATAAATCAGAAATAAATTATTGCTGGGCATATTCATTGCATAAATAAGGAACTTCAAGAAGTCTGAAAGTCATAACATTGCCTTACACTGAAGGAGATCAATAAGTAATGTTCTAATGGTATTCTACTTAAGCTATAGAATATCAAAAAGTTATTTTATCATAGTTCTTTATTTTCAATTTCTCTGATATTCCAAGGAAGAATTGTGAACAAATATGCAAAGAAATAAAAGGGGACAGATGTTCTCTGAAGATAGTAAAATATCCAGTAACCTTTGGAGAAAAACAGTAAACAAAAAGCAAAACACAAGCCAATGTTGGAGGGTCTACTGTATATGGGATTTGGCCTTTCTTCTGTATTGAAGGTCTTCAGAGTATGCTGCAAAGATAATGGAGAGGTCAGCTTTGAGTGTGTAATGAGGATTTGTTGGCAGTGTGGAAGAGCCCATAGAATCATCAGCTGGGAAGCATTTATCATAATCTTGGTGGTATGATAAGGGTCTTAACTAATCAAGGAGTGTGATAATAGAAAATGGATTTAAGGTATATAAATGACATTGATTTTATATGTATGCTTTTCTAATTAGGGAAAAAACAAACATTCAGAATGAGGGATGATCCTTTCCCACAGAAGCTTATGCAAAACTCGTAATGTAAGTTTGAATATATAATTAACATTTGATAAACAACTAAAATATATTATGTGGTAACAAAACTTGATTATATACTCCAAGTGTTGTGGCTCAAAATAGATTAAAATTAGATTAGTCAGGAAAGGTAGGTGGGAATAAGGATGAGATATTTAGTATTATGTGGTATTTGTAGTTCACCAAAGAGGAACTGTTGGCTTGACAGTAAAAGGGAAAGGTGGTTAAGTTGGAAATTTTAGATGGAAAAGGACTGAAAATTAGGTGGGAGTTAAGCTTCCTGGAACCACTGAAGAACTAGCTAGGAAATTATAAGAGTCAATACAGGTATGTTGAATGAATAAATCAATTCTGTCACATGAATAAATGACAGAATAGATTAGTCTGGTTAGTGGTGTGTATAGAATGTGAGAAACCATTAATCAAATTTCTATTTTGAATACTTTAAAGCCCAATGTAGAAGTAAACTCAACAAATTGAACTTTATAGAAAATTAATAAACTTACCTTATTGCTTTCAGTTCAGTTCAGTTCAGTTGCTCAGTCATGTCCGACTCTTTGCGACCCCATGAACGCAGCATTCCAGGCCTCCCTGTTCATCACCATCTCTCAGAGTTCACTAAAATTCAGCTTATCTCATTAACTTCCATGTTATTGNATTGCTTTCAGTTCAGTTCAGTTCAGTTGCTCAGTCATGTCCGACTCTTTGCGACCCCATGAACGCAGCATTCCAGGCCTCCCTGTTCATCACCATCTCTCAGAGTTCACTAAAATTCAGCTTATCTCATTAACTTCCATGTTATTGCAATATCTTTTTATACTTAATGCAAAGCATAAACTAAGTGTGGCTATTACTAATATTTAAATTAAAAAATAATAATTTCTAACAAGAAAAATGTATTAAAATACTCTTTTTATTGAAACAAATGCCTAAATTATGTCATTAATTTATTTCCTTGCATTTTCAAAAATTAATACTTGTAAAGACTTGTATGTATAATATATGATGTTAGTTGCTCAGTGTGTCTAACTCTTTGCAACCCCATAGACTGTAGACTGACAGGCTCTTCTGTCCTTGGAATTCACCAGGCAAGAATACTGGAGTGTAAAATTTAACAAATTAATTTAAAAAATAGTGATCCAAATGTTCCTATTAAAAGAAGAATAAATTTATATACCTGAAGGTGAGGAACTGGAAAGCTATGTTGCTTTCTACTTTTTGAAATATTCAAAATATAATTTATTCTTTGTTCTTCCATGGAAATCATTCATTAAACAGGATTTTTACTAATGTAAAGCACCAGAAAGTTCATGCCATCCTTATAGATAGATAGAACATAGGTGCTGATAAATTATAGATTTTCATATTTAAATACAATTTCAATAAAACATTAATTGTATTATGCACTTAATCTGGTGCATAATATATATCATTGATTTGAAATTCAGTGTAATGTGCATTGTATTTCATTATGATGTAATATGTATTTCATTGTAATATACATTTAATAAAACATACAGCATGTTCTGAGAAATCTGTATGCAGGTCAAGAATCAACAGTTAGAACAGGATATGGAACAACAGACTGGTTCCAAATTGGGAAAGGAGTATGTCAAGGCTGTATATTGTCACTCTGCNGTCCCTTGGACTGCAAGGAGATCCAACCAGTCCATTTTTAAAGGAGATCAGTCATGGGTGTTTTTTGGAAGGAATGATGCTGAAGCTGAAACTCCTGTAGTTCGGCCACCTCATGCGAAGAGTTGACTCATTGGAAAATACTCTGACGGTGGGAGGGATTAGGGGAGGAGGAAAAGGGGACAACAGAGGTCGAGATGGCTGAATGGCATCACTGACTAGATGGACATGAGTTTGAGTGAACTCCAGGAGTTGGTGATGGATAGGGAGGCCTGGCATGCTGCAATTCATGAGGTCACAAATAGTCGGACATGACCTAGTAACTGAACTGAACTGATTACCTTTCTAAATCATTTCTAATATCTTCATGTCTTCGCTACTTGAGAGTGAGGGTGGATTTGATGTTGGATACTGTCAAAAATTACAGAGTGCCAAGNGAGGTCACAAATAGTCGGACATGACCTAGTAACTGAACTGAACTGATTACCTTTCTAAATCATTTCTAATATCTTCATGTCTTCGCTACTTGAGAGTGAGGGTGGATTTGATGTTGGATACTGTCAAAAATTACAGAGTGCCAAGTCTAGCAAGTAAAACAGCTCATCAATCTGTGCAATACCATTTTGGGTAAAATATGAAAATTTGTTTGACTCTCTTATAATTGGATAGAAATGCAATTCTAATTTTTTAAGTTCTATAATAGTATAGTTCTGTGATGCATACATATTATGTGTACTAAGTCACTTCATTTGTGTCTCACTCGTTTGCAACCCTATGGACTGTAGCCCACCAGGCTTCTCTGTCATCAGGATTCTCCAGGGAATAATACTGAGTGGGTTGCCATGCCCTCCTCCAGGGCATCTTCCTAAACCTGGGATCAAACCTGCATCTCTTATGTCTCCTGCATTGGCAGGAGGGTTCTTTACCTCCAGCACCATCTGGGAAGTCAATTCACAGTGGTTTAAGCAAACTGGAAAGCTGACTAAGGAGCAGTGTAATTCAAAGGTCTCAGCAATGTTGCAGAGCCCAAGTCTGTCTCTCCATGTCTAACATCTGTTTTCTCTGTATTTACTCAAAACTTCTGTGGTGACAAGACAGCTGCAAGAGCTCCATCCTCACATCTTTGAAGGACCAAGTGTGATGGAAAAATCAACATTTCCTCTCCAATTGTACTCTGAGGGTTCCATGGCTCTGACTCTGTCAGGTTCCTGAATGTGAAGCTCTGATAAGCAAGGCTAGAGTTTAGTGCTTGCCTTCTCATAGTGAGACATCTTTATGGATTAGAAATGGTGGCTTCTCTTCCTTCAGACGGAACCAGTGCTCTTTGCTAGAGAAGAGAGAAAGGTTGTTGGTAGCTGAAAATTAGCAGATGCTTTACCACAAGTGGGACACACACACACACAATACACACTTTGTATTTGCAAGGTTAAGTATCAAGTCAAAATCATAGGTTTTCATTTGAGTCTTAATTCTGCCACCAGAATGAAAACGTAGTGTAGTGGGGCGTTAAGCTCTTGATCCATCTAGTTCTACACCTGACTACATGTGACTTTGGCTATGTCATTGGATATTTCTCAATTTCCTGATCTATAAAATGGGAATAAAGGGAAAACACTACCTCTTAGAATATTTATTCAGATTAAATGAATTAATAGATGTGAAATGGACTTCCGTAGTGGTCCAGTGGTTAAGACTCTGTGCTTCCAATGCAGGGGGCATGAGTTGACCCCCGGTCAGGGAACTAAGATCCCACATGCCACATGGTGTAGCCAAAAAGTGAAAAAACAAACAAACAAAAAACCCCAGTAGATGTGAGATATTAAAGCCTGGCACATCACAAACCCTGCACAAGTGTTAGCCATTATTGTCACTTGTGTGTCCTTGAGCATTTCAGGCATTCACTGCCTAGGCCTCTGTTTTCTTATTGGTAAAATTAGAGGAAAGATCTGCATTAAATCGAAAGTCAGTGCTTCCTAAATCTGTGCTTTCAGAAGCATACCCTCTAAATAGTGCTTCCACAGGAAGAGGAGGCCTAACATCCAGCACAAAGTGGCTAAATTTTACCATGACTTTGGCAGAAATTGGGGCTCCCCTGGTGGCTCAGTGGTAAAGACTCTGCCTGCAATGGAGACCTGGGTTCAATCCTTGAGTAGAAGTGATCCCGTGGAGGAGGGCATGCAACCCACTCTAGTATTCTTGCCTGGAGCATTCCATGGACAGAGGAGCCTGGCAGGCTACAGTCCATAGGGTCGCACGGAGTTGGACATGACTGAAGTGACACATGACAAACTAGCAAGATGTTAAGTGTTGACTGATGATGTTAAAAGTCACAGTATAGTATCCTTCTGAGGAGTGGAGACAGTGTAGTTGCCCAGAGCATGGAATTAACAGCATTAGCCAATACTTGAACAATTTTTAGAATATATTCTGTATATTAATCTAGATAAGTTGTTCAGATGTGCCTCACAGAATGGGCTGTTTCTGGATAGTTACTTTATGTTCATTTTTAATTTTGTGGTCTAAACATAGAATTGCCTTTACTCATCTAATATGAGATCAAGATATGAAGTTACATGTCTCTTGAAATAATATAAAATTTGGTACCTCAAATCTGTGCTGGACTCCTGACGTATACAGCAATTAGAAACTCAAAGCATAATTGAAGGAGTAGTTGCATTCTTCGTATATCTTTATATTTGAAAAAGAGTAGGTGATATACTTTGATTATGTTTCCTTTTTTAAAAACTTCAATATACATGTGAATATATGTATATGAATATATATATTGTACTATGATATTCTGCATTATGTCATAATTAATAATTGGATATGAATAGTTCAAGGATTTTGCCCAGAACTACTTTTGAAAAAAAAAAGTTAAAGAATATTGAGAACATATTAGGTAGTACTGTCTCAAAACTTTGTTTAAGAATAATAGGAATTAAAAGATAATTCATATTATCATTTAATAAAAAGCTACTCACAATGTCATGATATTGTAGTCATTGTCGTGTCCCTTCCTTGGTGGCTCCTGCAATGCAGGAGACCCAAGACTTGGAGGTCGAGAAGATCCTGGAGAAGGGAATGACAACCCTCTCCGGTATTCTTGCCTGGGAAATCCCATGACAGTGGAGCCTGGAGGGCTAAGCCTTTGGTGTTGCAGAGTCAGACACGACTGAGAAACTAACACTTTTTTTCACTTATCCAAAGACCTCGGATATTGGGGGGAGAGGTGAATAAAATAGTTAGAGGTTTCAAATATTACCAATGTTCTCAATGTCTAAGTTGTGAATTTCTTGGGGCTCAAGAAATTCTCCTTATTCCCAGGAGCCTTACCTTGTTTATCTTACTGACTTAATTAGCTTTGAACTATGAGTGTCCATGCTTCTCTTTCCAGACAGAGCTATCTCTAGAGTCTAGACAAGAGCAAATTGGAACAATTGCCCAGGACTCTGCTCTGCTGGGGAAACCCAGCAGCTGGGGCTGCTGCAGCAGATTTGTGGTTGCTGGCTGGGAAGGAAGAAGGAGAGGGTGGGAGTTACTATGATAGAACACAATGATCAAAGACATTTATCACAGCTTTGTATAGAGCACTATCTATCCCCAACTTTTAACCACCCCAGGAAGACACAGTAACCTCAGGGTCTAAGCACTGCAAATAAATGACCTTGCCCACCATGTATGAACAACCTTATTCCCAAAATTAGTTCAACTTTTATCATTGTTTATCTTCACAGTTGTAGTGAATGATTTAATATATGTCATAGTCGAAGGATCACTCTCTCATTCTATAGTGAAGACAAGAATTGCATGGTGTCATTTGAATTGCATTCTCAGGCCCCACCTCCATTCAATCGGTGAGGCCCACTGGGCTTCCTAGTGGCTAAGTGATAAAGAATCTGCCTGCCAATGCAGGAGATGTGGGTTCGACCTCTGGGTCAGGAAGATCCCCTGGAAAAAGAAATAGCAACCCAATTCAGTATTCTTGCTTGGGAAATCTTATAGACAGAGGAGTCTGGCAAGCTACAGTCTGTGGGGTCGAAAACATTACTTAGTGACTAAACAACAGCAGCATCAAGATACATTTGTACTTTTAAAAAAAGCACCCAAGCTAATTTAGTAAGTACTTAATTAGACCATAAAATCTACAAGGTAGGTGAAGGCATGTCAGCTCATTTCCGCCTGGGACACTCACACCCAACACGTCTGGCATATCACAGTTACTCCACATACATTTGTTTAACTTTTTGAATTATAATTTATTGAATTAAAGGACTCCGCTATACCCTCATTTACAAAGAAGATTTTATCAATCAGAATCCAGGAAGATAACATGAGGGATACTCAAAGAAAAATTTGAAAAGTATTTAATGAGCAATCATTTAAAAGCTATGGGCAGAGTTTGCTGCTGCTGCCGCCAAGTTGCTTCAGTAGTGTCCGACTCTGTGCAACCCCTTAAACGGCAGCCCACCAGGCTCCCCCGTCCCTGGGATTCTCCAGGCAAGAACACTGGAGTGGGTTGCCACTTCCTTCTCCAATGCATGAAAGTGAAAAGTGAAAGTGAAGTCACTCAGTCATGTCCCGACTCTTAGCGACCCCATGGTCTACAGCTCACCAGGCTTCCCTATCCATGGGATTTTCCAGGCAAGAGTACTGGAGTAGGGTGCCATTGCCTTCTCTGATGGGCAGAGTTTAAGGGTCTAAAAAGAGATGATGAAACATCCAGGGCCTAAAACGCACCAGAAGCGGTAACCCTTGGGCCTAAAATCACAAGCAGTCAAAGTGGGAGGGCTTTTTACCGGAGCACTACGGGACTGTATCCATGGTACAGGGGCTGCCAGACAGGAGAGAGTAGAAAGAATAAGCACCCTGACTGTCTCTGCTCTCATTTCTTTGAATTGATGATGTCATTGGTCAAATCCGTCCAGGATTCAGATGGCAAGGAAGCCCAGGGGGATGGAGTGGTCTGCTTCTCATGGTATAGAGCACAGAAAAAGTGAACGGTTGCTGCTTTCCAGAAGTAGATCATCATCTGTCTTCCAAGCAGCATACAAGTTAATTCTGAAGAACAAAGTTTGGAGTCGAAATGATACTTCTCATTGGATCATTTGGCCATGACTACATGGATGTCTATAGACCAGGCCCTTCAAATTGTCTAGATACACCAAGGATGAATCAATTGTGTGAACACCAAGATGGAATGTTAACTAATGGAAGTTTTCATTTACTAGATGGGGGCTTCCCTGGTGGCTCAGCTGGTAAAGAATCCACCTGCAATGCGGGAGACCTGGGTTTGATCCCTGGGTTGGGAAGATCTTCTGGAGAAGGGAAAGGCTACCCACTCCAATATTCTGGCCTGGAGAATTTCATGGACTGTATAGTCCATGGGGTTGCAAAGAGTCAGACACAACTGAGCAACTTTCACTCCCTTTCACATACTCATAGATACATGCACATGTACACACACATGCACATATGCTCACACACACTTCCATGGGCTTCATGTAACCATGTGAAACATGATCCCTGTGAGAATCTTGATGTTTGACTCTTTTACCCCAATTAAGTAACACATAAGTGTTTGATAATTTAATATCTGCAAAATTAATAGCTATTGGTAGATTTGATGTATATTAAAATGATTCAATATTTTTATGTTATACAATAAAGAAAAAAAATACTGTTAACGCTTATATAGTTTATCTCTACCTCACTTTTATAGTTTTCCTAATGTATGCTTATAATTTCTAAAATGACAATCTCTTCCCATCTAAAAAATTCTCAGCTTTCAACTTCATTTTCTATACCTCCACATTTTAATACCTAGGATTTACTTAAAGACAATTTAATTCACTATTTTTAGAGCAACATAGAATTATGAATCCAAAGTTAACGATAATGAGGACAATATTTCAGAAGAGGACAAACTTCTTCTCTGATACAATGCCAAAAATATGCTGCCGAGATGAAGACCACCCTGAAGCTTCAGTTGGCACATAATACATCAGACCATATGTATTAAGGGAAAAAGAACAGAAAGAAAGGAAGAAAAGGCCACATGGAGCATTTGAAACTCGCACTCCATAGTGTGTTTCTAAGTAAAATATAAAGAGCCCGTTCCAACCTCCAAATTCAATTTAACAGATGTTACTGAATACCTACGATCTGATGGTCTTCTGCCCTCAAGAATCTTACAGTTTAGGAGGTGGTTAGGTCAACAAACAACATCATACAAGTCACCATGATGAGTTACTACTTAGAGAGAGAGGCAAGTCCCATCAAAGCTTACTTCCTGCATTGCTGATTGTCATTTGGAATCTGGGAAGGCTTCAAGCAAAAGGTAGGATCTGAGTTTGATCTTGGAAGAAGAGAAGGTGTTCAGCATGGAGAGCTAGCAGGAAAGGGTCCCTCAAAGTCTTCCGGGTAGAAGGTGGTACTAAGGATAAAACAGGCATTTGAAATGTCAGATGGATCTGGGGAAGGGCTCGATCAATGGGTCAGGAGAGCATGGAAGAAGAGAGTGAAGAAGGAAGCCAGAAAAGTGTTCAGGACTGGGTAATGAGAACACGAATGCTCTCATCGCCCCCGGTGTTATTCCTTTGGCAGGTGGGAGTCCTGGGATTTTTGTCATGAGGAATAAAAAGTGCTGAAGGGAGGTGATCTGACCTGCTAGCTCCGTATAATAATGAACAGAGGGTGAGAGAGAGGGAGGAAAGGCTCCAAGGGATGTCTTGGGAGAGATAATGATGTTTTAATTTGGGAAGAGTCCATGTGGATGGAATAAAGGCAGTAAGAGGTACAAAAGCCTTTAGAAAGGGAACAATGGGAAGACTGGGTAACTGATTGGATGTGGGGCCTGTGGGGTGGGTATTGCCAAAGATGTCAAATGTCTGAGGTTTCTGGTCAGGATGACTCATGGCTTTAACAGAGATAGGGTTTGTCTATTTCCTTTCATCCTTCCATGTTGTCTCTTGTTCATAGCCTCCTCTTCCCAAATTGTGATATTTGACATGTATCTTACCATTCAGATTCACAAGTTTGAATATTTCTATCTGATATTTAGGCAAAATTTTGTGTTGGGCTTGTGTGTATACAACTTAGAGTATTAACTGCACAAAATTGGATGAGTGAATGGGATGAAAAAGTGTTACAGCAGAAGATCTCAGAGCAGAAGTTAGAAATACAGAGAAAATTGGAAAACACCTAGTTTTCAGGGTCAGATAGTGAATCTGGGTTCATTCAGATATAAACTTCTCTCTGATGTGAGAGAAGGGAAGTGAGTCCAGCTGTTTCCCGCATCGGCTGGGTTTGGATAGAGTGCTGAGCTAGCCTATATTATTCTACTTTCAATCCAATGGATAGTATACATTTGGACATTCATACAAACTAATGAAAAAGCAAGAAATGTCATTATTATTCTCAGGCACCCAGGCAGGGAGTGTGTGTGTGTGTGTGTTCATGTGCATGTATGCAGGCTGTGTATGTGTGCGTGTGTGTGTATGCTCATGTGCATGTATGCAGGCTGTGTGTGTGTGCGTGTCCACACCTCAGAAATTTGTTTCCTCTTTTAATTAAATAAAGCCCATGTTTGTTGGCTTTTAGGGTGGGCTGCAAGGCCCATCTGTTTAACTAGGCAGTTGCCTGATATTGCAGGGGGAAGATTGGCAAGTGTTTAAGTGTGAATTTGAAAACCAGATATAGGCTATTTAAAGCTGATTTTATCTTTAATAAATTCACCCAGAGGTGTTCAGAAATAGGTAGTTTGGAAAATGATCATAATTTGCGCCTAAGAGGGTTTTTTTTTAAGGTTGAGTGGTGTGTGATTGCAAGAAGAAAGGGACTCAGGGAAGTTCACCTTTGATACACACATTGTTGCTTCAGTCTCAGTCTGAAGGAGGGCCGCCTGTTTCCATAATTGCTTCTGATATGCTGGGAGGCAAAAAGGTCTTCCATTTCCTATGATATAGTACGGACTCGAGAGCAAATAATACGTAAATATTTTCTTGATAGTATGTGGTAGAGCAGTTGGCATTTAGGACCAAGGGTTGTCAATCTTTGAGGTTTCTGAAAGGAACTGCAATTTATGACGTGTTAGAGTAAACAGTTGGATTACATTTCTGAAATACGTGTTCCATCAGGTAAAATCATTGTGATTACAGGCACGGGGACTGTAAGTAAGTTATGTGCTAAAAGGTTGAAAATGTAAGACAAGTATGTTTGTGCTTAACTCTAATCCCTATTTGCATCTCTGATGAATAAACTACAGGAAAAGGTGGGAAAGGAATGTTTAAAACAAAAAAGTGTATAATGTGATTTTGGTAAATAAATAAACATTAATACAACTCAAGGAATTGTTTCATCAGTGGTCCAGCCTTGAGAGAAAATTCCAGAATTCATAGAATTAAGGAAGATCATAAAAAAGTTATTTTAATTGGAAGTTATTCCTTTTGTTTGCTTTTTAAAATTTCTCTTAATTTCTTCTTTATTTTCTGGTGCACCCTTCAAAAAGCAAGGTTGTCATTTTAACATCCAGGCTCCATTGTTTAGAAATGCATCGCGTATAAAAGAAGAGAATGGTTTTAAGAGCTTTGCATATGTTTGACAGCAGAAGATAATAAATGTAAATAAATCTTTAATATTTCCCCTAATTCAGTTTGTGCCATGCAAATGTCAGGACTATAAAAACAAATCAACAAACATTTGAAGGAAAACAATATACATAACTTATTTTATATATTAAAAACAACTGTCAAACAATTATGACCTCATGTATTAGCTGGTTGTTTTGAAATATTCCTACTAGAATTAAAAAATGCTAATGCTTCGAGGGCCTTTGAGCTTAAACATGTTGTGTCAATCAAGAGCATATGTAATATATCTAAACCATGAGGTAAAAATTTTCTTCATAAATTATTTCATAAATAAATAAGTAATTTGCTTGAAAAAGTTTACAAAAAATATTTGTGCTTTTTTAAGTTCTCTACAGATCTTTTGTGGTTAATATAAATGGATTGATACAGACAGCATTTTGATCTGCTGTATATTCCAACTCGAAATACTAAAAACAACATGAAGAGATTCTTCATTTCTCAGGCAAACTTCAGCAAAATTGAGTCCGTGAAACTTCATTCATTACATTTTTAAGTGACCATGAATTTGTTGGCTTAGTACCTGAAGTGTAACTTTATCCTTTCAATTAAAGGACATAATTCTCCTTCAGACCTTCGGCTTTAACTTTTATATAATATATAATTTGGTGTACACTTAATGGTCAAATATTTTATTATTACAGGTGGAAAAACACCAGCCATCTCAAGGGTTTTGTGCTTGCAAAAGCGTGTAATTTTATTTTATTTTTTAACCAATTTAATCAATGATTGTTTCATGTGAGTAAATTTACACTCTTGAGGATTGCCTTATATTTGAGGGTGACAGAGAGGAAGATCATGTCCCCTTCTAAAATGCCATTTAAATCTTGGGAAGCAGAAGGAGATTAGGAACTAATACTTGTGATAGATTGTACTATTTAACTTTGCTGGTAGGATGCTATAGCCTCAGCTTTTTATCAGTTCCAAACCAGCCTCAGCAGTTTTAGGTGGTATTAACCCTTTAAATACAAATGATTTTACTATTTAGATACGTGTTTCAAAATTTATTCTATCTAATATTTTTAGTTAGTCATGGCTAAAGAATGTTTCACTCAGATCTTTTTTTTTTCCTCTGAATAAAAATGCTTCTCACTGTGCCAGTGCATATTTCCATAAACGTTGGTAAGCTAATTTATGGCTTAAAAAAGAAAATAAAATTCTATATTTAATATATGAATTTTTTAAGTGGAAATTGGTGGTGGACAGTATTAAATGACTCTAGTGTGGAAATATGCAGGTGGTCATTAGTAGGTGACTATGACATTTACTGAAGAGTTTGATATGAATTTTCCCTGCAAGCAAGACCATATATAAATCCCTTTTTCCAAATCCGTTTAAATTGATGATAACATATGAATAAATCCATGCATATGAGATTCGTTGTCTTCTCATTGCTCTAGGGATACACTGTTGACTTCACTGTAGAACTGCGTTTTGACTCTTTTACCTGACTAGTTTCTACTGCAAAAGTGCTGTTGTTTATCTGCTCATAAAGAGTGTATGCGACACAATTGTGGAACAAAAGTGTTACAAAATGGATTCATGTTATCTGTCTGACTAGTTGTATTAAGCAGAATGAAGATCTTACAGGAAAAGTTCTAAAGAGCACATACTTAAAAAAAAATGATCGGTTTTTTCACTTCTGATAATAATATGTTTTGATAATATGCTCATCTTTTCTCTGAGAAGATGCGAGAATCATTCAGTGAAAAATATTTTGGAGGAAATTACTTCATCTTCAACTCACAGATTCATAAGCCGTACCTCTCTAAAACTCTAATTTTAATCATTTTGTAGTTTGGAGAAGGAAAGATGTTTTTTCTTGTAGCACAAAATTAGCTTAAACTGACTTTCACTGGAGGAAAAACACGCCAAAGTCACGCCACTGAAGAAAACGAAGTCCAAAAGGCTAAGAAATGTTTCTTTAGTTTTTAGTACCTACTATACTTCAAATCCTGTCTTCCTCTTCTGTTATGCATATGCATTGTTGATCTTTAGAAGTTCAAGAAAAGAAAAAAAGAAAAAAAAACCTTCATGTTACTTCATGTTGAGAGAATTTTATTTAACAATGAGAGTATCTGAAGATGTGAATTGGTAAAAAGAATGTCATGCTTAATTCGGAATCCCTTATCTGCTACTAAACCCTCAAAGAGCAGCAGGTATTAATCTTGCTGCATTTGAATAATGTCCCCATTTTATCTATTTTGTCCTACCCCCTTTAAGCACCCATTGAGCTTGCTAGCTTCTCTCCAGCTCAGAAAACCATAGCAACCTCAGTCCGCACTTCTCCAACTCAGGACAGAGTTCAAGTTGTTCCCCTCCAAGCCCTCTGGTCATCCTATGCAAGGCAAACCCTGACCACAGACTAGGTGTCCTAAGACTTGCACGTCCTAGGAAAAGGGCGGGGGAGGGGACACACACACACACACACACACACACACACACACACACGATCCTCCGCTGTTCAATTGGGAGCGAGAAGGGAAAGTAGCAACCGAAAAGGTAAACACTTTCAGAGTTCTTTTGATTGTTCAGGAGAGCATCTTCGAGTGTTTGGGGACTATCGGTTGGGCTGCCCTGCACCAGCCCCCACCTGTCC
>SJYV01007878.1:0-33525 GCA_006410875.1 Neotragus pygmaeus | reverse complement strand
CCCCACTCCCCCCTCGCTGTCTCTTTCTGGCTGATTTTAATTCTCTCCTACCGGGCGCAGCGGAGGAGCTGGGGGTGGTTGGACCCAAGGGCCCGCCGCCACCGCAAGTTTTCTGGGGCTCCTGACAAGCGGGGAGCAGGTTAGGCACCGGCATGCAGAGTAGTAAGTTGGGCGAACTCGGGAGGGTCGGAAGGGTCTCAGAGAGGGGCCTTCGTGTGGTCCCCCAAAGTGGGAAAACAGCCCAGGACTGGCGCTGTCTTTGAAGAGTTTGCAAAGCCAGGCTTCAAACTTTTTTTCCCCTTAAAGGCCCAGCTGGGCTGGAGGTGGAGGGTGTCGCATCCCTCGGTGCCCCCGCCCCTGCGCGGCTCAGGGCAGCCGGGCCGAGGGGTCTGTGCCCTGTCCGTGCCATGTGGCAGGCCTCGCCGCCGGGGCGCTTCCGTAGGGGCCGAGGAAGGGGCAGACTTCCTCTGCGGTGCGGATGATGCGCCCTGGGTCGCGGGTCAGCGGACACTGGCCGGTGATGAAATGCCTGACAGCGGTGGGACATCCAGGCAGCCGGGCGCTTCGCCTTCTGCCCAGTTCCTGTTTGGGTTCTAGAGAGACGCATCTTTGAAAGGCCAAGGCAAACACCGCTGTCCCTTCAAATAACTCCAAGGTTATGAGACCCCATGAATAATTTGAGGGTGAGGCGGCGGTGGGAGCCGTTTGAAGTGCAAAGCTGTTTTTGTGGCTGGGAAAGCTTTTTTTTTTTTTGTTAGTACCTGTGTGAGCTGGTTGTGTTTCCCCCTTTTCCCCAAGGAAGTCAGTTACTGTTTTATGGCCCCAAGACTCTAAAGCAATTTAAGTTAGAGGGCTAGAGGGACTGGTGGGTTTCAGAGGGAAATCTTGGACGTAATATTAGATGTTAGGTCTCGCTTTACTTCCTCATATCTTTTTAGGCCTCAGAATTGAGACTTTGAAAGTTTTTTTGAGTGAGAGCGATGAAGCTTAATGATGAATCAAAATTATAGTAGCGTATTCATCCTTATCCTATTTTGGAAATCACGGCTAGAGTTTTAAGTGTGGTAAGTGAAGTGAGAAGCTTAGCGGAGACGTTCAAATCTCAGACCAGTTAGGCCGATTCATTGAACTTTTGGACATTCATTGAACTTTTGGACATTCATTGAACTTGCGTTAACGCACCAGGTGAACAGGAAAGGGACTGAGAGCGACAGTTAAGTACAAAGGGAAAATACAGATAGGGCCCGAGACAAAATTACCCAAAAATGCTTACTCTAGGCCTGGTCGTTGGCTGAAAATGTGATTGTCCAAAGCAAAAATAAACTAGGAAGCTTCCAACCACTTTTTCGAGTTTTCCAGCTCTTAGGTTAAAACCTATGGATCTTGGCTGGCATCATGTTACTTTTCCTGCTGGTTTTAGGAAAAGTTGATCATTTAGAAAAGCCTGCCAGAGTTAAAAATGCAAGGGGCAGCGAAGAAAAAGTCATGAGAGCGGCCAGTTCTTGACGTGGACAAAATGAGAATGAAAGTTCCTTAGCTCATTGTTGTCAAGTTTCTGACATGCTATTCATTTGCTTAGACCGCTTTCTCAGATATTCCACCGGTTAATATATAAAAGCTAACTAGCTCTCAAACGGTGTGGGCTTTTTTTCTTTCCCTTCCTATGCCAGGGTTGTGAATAAATACAGGGTTTGTATGGGAAGATGAGGCGTTTCCTGTAAGTTGTGATGCTGACAGGACAGTCTGGAAATGATACCAACGCTTGAAGGATTTTTTTTTTTACCTTTAAGTGAAAGTTTATTAATGATGTGTTTAATCTTAACAAGTCAAACATATGGGCCTTAGAGCTTCTCTGTCCTTTGATTTCATAACTTCCTTTTAAAGCTGTACCCTTGAATGGAAACATCTCTAGATCGAGTTGTATACTGGGCCACCACCGTGCTAAAGTTTGAGGACGATTTCTGGATATTAGTAATGTGAAAATAAACCTTCTAAAGGGGAAAGACAGTTTTGGTGCCAACATTCAGACTTGATTTCTCTAAATGTGAGGCATTCCCGGTCTTTATTAATACTCTCTTGGCAAAGAATTGCTTACCATCGGCGAGCTGATGTTTATGGCTTCTTGATCTTTCTGTTATATATTAGGATATGTGTATGCAGAATGCTTTTCCACACGTAGTAACAAAGTCGGACACTCTCCCAATAAACAGTGAAACATAGCAAGTTCCTCACAAAAAAGTTAGTCACTCTTTTGAATTTTAGACGCTTCCAGGGTCTTTGCTGCTTTTTAGATTTGGTCCTTTGTCTCTTAAAGGTAATATTAAAAGAAGAAGAGTGTCATCGTGGCTGGGAAGTCTGGCTTGATTTTAGAGCTCAGTGTTTTGAAGAGTGAGATTTTAAAGGATTTTATAACATCTTCTTCATACTTGCTTAAAAATAGGTTAGAATCCATATGAGAGTGCTAGTCATAAGTGAGTTACACATGGTCCTACCGTATTTTCAGTATTATTTTTACTTTTCTTTTAAGTCACGTACCACTCCTGAGTTTACTCTCATTTCCACAGGGTAGGTCTCGCTACACACGAGGAAATCTTCATTCATAAGGAAAACCTTCAAAGCAGGGAGGTGAATGCATCTGTGGAAAAGCTGCTTTTTAAGATTCTAGTATTTCAGTGATGTTTCTATTATTGTTATTATTATTTTTGGTGTGTGTGTGTGTGTGTGTGTGTGTGTGTGTGTGTGTGTATCTTGCGGAGAGAGCTAGCTAGGGAGAAGAAATGCAGAAGAAATATAATTTGCAATTAGTGATCTGTACATTTGTGGTAAGTTTTAATAAACTCGTCTTATCTTCTTTTTTGAAGTAAATAAACATTATTGAAAGTTTTCAGAGGGCTTGCAGCAGTTGTTTTTGAGCTGAAACTTTATTTTGCATTTGAAATTAACACAGATATAGATAACCAGCCTTTAAATGTTTCTTATAATACGTGTATGTAAGACTTTTTCCCCTTCAGTATCCCTTTGATAATAATAATATAACGGCACTATGCTATTATGTGTACCAGACTTTAATAAAGTTAGGGGCAGGTGTTTATAATTGATTTAAAGGGGAAATGATTATTTTTGCAGTAAGTGATGCACTGAAAATGACTGGTGCACATTAAAACATATTCTCATTAAGATAGTCTCTGTGTGTAAAATGCAGCTATTCATTCAACAGGCTGACAACTTTCCACTTGGTATTTGCCTTTGCTTAATTTAGTTTCCGCAGGACAGTCAGTGTGGTAGTTCGCATCTGTTTTTGGCAGGCACAGAAAACTATAAACTCAGACAGTCCTGTCCCAAATATTGCAGCTCACAAGTTACAATCAATTTGATAAAAACAGGCAAGTTTTATGGACTTGCTTTTCTGTTGTTCATCCTTGGTCAAGCTTCCAGGTAACAGAAGTTTCTTTCTCTTCCCCTGTTTTGCTGGTTTTCAGTACTAATAGCCTTGATAACTAATTCTGAGTCTTGTTTACTCATTTAGCTTCCTTATTTATTGCTGATTGAAATTTGGGGAAATTAATGACGGCATGTCTAGACTTGGTTTTACTTTGTCTATCTATGTGATAACTGCGTTCATCTTTTGATCCCACCATAGAGAAAGAACTGAATTCTTTGTTACTAGTCTAGTTATGATTTATGAAATGGGAAGATCCCCCTTGGATAAAATATGAAGAAACTCTTACAGCCTTTATCAAGTAGAAATTTAGTCTGATTCTCTCACCACAGATAGAGAATACTAATGCACTCTGCAATTTTTATGTTAAAAAAATTGAGGAAACTTTTTTATAATTATCAAAATTATTTATCTCCTAAAAGCTTTAACCAGTAGGTAAAGGAAATATTTTAAAATACCAAGTGGTGTTTTATACACTGTTCAGTAGCAAAGAGTTTTGCGGAGGGAATAACCACTTTTAAAAATTTATCCTCGGGTGTTAATAGGTCTTAGGCTGTTTATTAATATAGGATGTTCTATCACTTACATATGACCTTTATAAATACTGTCTTTAATGTTGCTATTATGGTCACCTTTAGAGTTGTCCCATCACTCAGTGGTTCTCAGATTCCTGAGAACTGAATTCGTTGGCTTTTGATTTGGTTCTCTGATAGGTATAATAATGTAGAACTTGGTTTAGGTTAGAAAGAGAGCATTGGGTTTAAGGAAACCCCTTTGCTGAATTTGCAAAAGGATCTGTGGATGAAAATGATTTGAATTGTTAAGAGTTAGTTAGATGAATAAGACTAGATGGTCACTGCAGCTGCAGTAGCTGTTATAGGAGCAATGTCTACTTTTTATCGTTAAACTTTTTATTCTCCTAAGAGCACAAATCCAGGTAGCAAAAATGAAGGCAGAATTATCTATGCCCTTCACATTTGAAGCATCAGTGGAAATCATTTTCTGACTCAAAGTTGTGATTTTTCAATACAAGTAGCATCGAAATACCCCAAAGAAAGACATGAAAGATAACGCTTTCCGTTGCTAAGTACATTTCATTAAAAATGAGAAAGAAAACTTTTAATTTTTAAAATGTTTCTAGCTCTTTAAAAACCTGCAGTAAATACTTTACAAGTGGCTAGACACCTTCCCTGGTGGTTTAGTTTATACAAGCAGGAAACTTTCTCTCCTACTCTTTCTCTCTCTCTTTCTTGTTTTCTTTAAACCAACTGACGTAATGCCAAACTTTGCTTTAAAAGAACAGACAGAAGTAATTGGTAGCTTTTAACTTTTAATAATGTTCTGGATTGGTTTTAGTGGCCAAAATGCCATTAAAAAAAAAAAAAAAGTTCAAGTAAGAACGGGCTTGTGGCCTGAGGAAGAAAGGCTCTGTTGATGCAGTTATTTTTATTCTGTTTTTCAATCTGTTATTAAAAATCTTTCCTGCTGAGCCCTGTTGGATTTCTCCAATTGCTCTCTGTGATGGATGGTGCATTTCAGGTTACCGTAACTTAAACAGTTTTTGGGTTTGGGGGAGAGTGGGTATTTGTATTGTGTTATTTCTTATTGGGGGGAGTAAAACATTTGTTTTTGTTTCATTTGTGATGAATTAATTAAGATTATCAATGGCGACAGGTCAATGAATATGTTTATGTAAAGAATGCTACACCTGTTAGCAAGAGTCTGAAATGTGGAAGTTTCATTCTGACATTAATCATTTTTATGTGCAGTGGAAGGAAAATAGGTGAAACTTTACAAAAATATATTTTTAGATTGAAAGCGTTAATTTTAAGGGTCAGTTTGTGTGGGCGGCTCTTTTTTTTTCCTCACAATTTTAGGGGATAATTTTTAACCCTGTTATCACACAGTGTTTTTAGTTTCTTTCCTTTTTTTTTTTCTTATAAAATAGTCATTTTCTCTCTTCCTGGTTCGTAGGCAAACAGAACTTTCTCCAGTTTAGAGCTATCTTGGTGATGTTGGTTGACATCAGGGCAACTTGAGAAGCTAGCAAGTAGGAGAATCTTTTCAGAGGGCAAAAAGATTTGTACTAGTTTTTCCTTCCTTGGAGAGACACTGCACCCAGAAATGAGGCCCTCTGCCCTATTTGGGGGGTCAGAAGTATCAAAATTTCTGATAGGGATTGTTCGTAAGGTTCAGATCTTACTGTTACTTGTCTTGGTTTAAATCTTACGATTACCTGTCTTGGACTTTGCTTTTAACCCTAAATTTGTGCTGAGGTTCTATTTGCCCCCTTTTCCACAGAATGTGTTTTAAAAATAATGCATACTGAAAATTAGGTATCTCGAAGATACCTTAAAATGTCTTTTAAGGTATTTGTAATTACCATTAATTCAGGGAAGTTAAAAGAATTTCCTGCATGAAAATTTGACAGTTTTGATTTACCTTAACGTTTTTCTCAGTTTTTCTTATAACTATAGACTTCAGTTCAGATCAGAAACATTCTTTCTGTGCTGACCACTCCTTACCATAAGGATGTGTCAGGAAAAACCGTAGGAACTTAAACTATAACTTGTTCACATCAGCAGAGCAAAAGTATCTTAACATAAATCTTGATTTGTTTTATTTTTTACAAAGTTTTCAAATATATCTCTGTTGATTGAATACTGGTTTATTACTGCAAAACTGAGGGAACAGTATAAAGTTTTGCAAGAAGGGAAGAAAAAGGCAAAGGGAGGTATTTAGTGCTGCAGTCCTTTAATATCAGTAGTTTGTTTACAGTTCAGTGTTGGGGAAGGGTTGGAGAGGCTTTGTGGAAGATGATACCAAAAAAAAACAAAAAACAAACCATCAGTTGCGCATATGATCCCCTCCCCTTAAGCTTTACTTAAACAATATGTTTCGGTTTTGCCTCAAACCATTCCACACCACTTCTCCAAGAATCCACCACTATCTTCGTTCCTGAGCGATTAAGGATGACACTTTCTGTTATATAATGAACTGCAGTATTGTTTGAACAAAGGTAACATTTTAATTTGTGTAATACTTTGGTTATTAGCAGTAGTATCTCTGTAATGTGAGAGGAAATCTAGCACTATGAATACTTGCAAATGCTTGAAGTATCAGGGTAAGTTTCAATTACTGCTGATATGTGCGCATGCTCTCGCAGGTATGCTTTATGTATGTAGTATACATGTATGGGTAATACTAAGATACACCTTGAAGGTGGAATCCACTTTGCTGAACAGTTAACTCTATACTTTAAACCATGAATCTTTTAAGATAATGACCTACCTTATAAAGTCTTGAAGTTTGAAATGAGTGGAGTTTAAACATAATAAAGCCATCATGATCACAGTACTTATACCTACGCTAAATTTACTAAGGAATTTAAGAAATGACACACAAAAAAACCCCTTATACAAAAATGCCATCTTTCGGTGTATTTTAAGAAATAGTTCTGCAGATAATTTTTTTTTTAAGTCCCAAATTTCTATTGAGAGGAGTAGTTCAGTGACAGTGCTGTTCCTGAATATATATCTTTTTATGCAATAACACACTTTATAGTTTACAATTCTGTCATCTTAAAACGTTATGTAGAAATAATATGGAACATGTAAAGACTTCGTACTATGATCCAATGCGTTTTTCCCTAGGGTGATGGATTCCGTGCGTCACCCAAATGTGATGCTATTTGCCAGGCTTGTAATACTGGTTTTGAGGGTTGCTGTATGTTCTATTTCATCAAGCAACACAATACAACAACTTCAGTATCTAGGTAATGGACACAGTCAAAATAAGTTCTGTAAATGTTCTAAATACTTTTAAGTAAATCAGAAGTTGACTTATATATTCACTTTATTTAACACAAATAAACAAATGACTGAGACCATCAGCTATTTAAGGCTTCTGTAACAGTATTAGAGGGAAATATACAAGGGCCCATACTTTATTTTCTGATTTTTTCCTCCTTTATTTGATAGAAGCATGGTTCTCTTATTTGCATTTATAATTGCTTTATCTGTTAATTATTTGTATTCATGATAGTGAGTAGTGTAGAATTATAAAGAATAATAAACATTTGTATCACATGTTTGTGTCCTGTGCTTTAAAAAAAGCATTAATAGTTTGTTATTAAATTGAGTATTATAGTAACCAAGAATGAACCTAGTATAGGGTGGTAGATACACCACAAATGCTATTTAGACATTAAATATATTTTTGCTGTAGAAAAAAAGAAACGAAAAAGATTTTTGTTTCAGAGTTTTTTTCACTTGAATTTGAATAGAATTTATGAAAATTACAAATCAGCAAACATTTTTACTATAATGTATGTTTCTTGAGTAGATTCTACAGTATGGCTTTCAGTGAATCTTGTGAATTACTAGTTCTGTTTCTCTGTATAGAAGCATGTATTATATCTGAGATCAGATACATCTATAAATAGTGTAAATATAGACGGCAGAAGTTAGTTTGTGGAATCTAATTTCTCTATTACATGATACACTTCATGTGCAAAGGGACCAAGCATTACTAATTTACTTCAGCTTTTTTTTCTTTGAGTTATGCACAAGTGAAGGGTAAGATTTTGTGACTTCACGTTAACTTTGTGTGAGCGTACATGTACATGCACATGCACAGAGCTATATTCTCACTCGTATAGAATGTTTTTGCATTACAGGCACCGAATGGAATTTTAACATATTACATATTTTTTGAAATGACTTTAGTCTTTGTAATATCCACTTTAATTACCTAATGCATCCCAACACCTATTTGAGGGTTTATTTAATTAAAATTTTGGTTCTGAACTGGGGATAAGATTGGCAAGAAAAATTAAAACAAACTTCTACATGTGACTTCTTGGTGATGTCAGTATTCACATATCCTTAGCTATGAAAGATGTAGAAATAAACATATCAGCCTGTTTTATCTCTCAATACTATAATACTAAGAATTTCTGAACATACAAAAGTTCCTAAAAGAGATTTTGGCATTTGTTCCTGCTTTACTTTGATACTATGAAATATTTTTGAGAAGAGAATCTAGGTCGTTTTAACTTTTTAAAATAACATTCAACTGATGGAAATTAAGACTGGTGATATTTGTATATACACACACACACACATATGTATAATTTCTTATCAGGGCTTGTGTTATTAAAAGTTCTCTATACATTTAAGTCTGATTATTGAATGATTAATAGTTCTTTACCAGTTATTTATAGATATGCCCTTGAGACTGTTTAAAATTGTGTATTTTTCTATATTTAGCTGCTAAAATTGTTAATTAAATTATAAATTGAAAAACATAACTGATTATGTTCTATACTGTTTTTAACTTACTATTGGAAGTACAGAGTTTTTTTTTTTTATTAAGATTATTGCAAATTTTACTGCTCACATTTTGCAAACTTAGGTACATTTTAGAAGCTAACTTTAGGTATAAGTGGCCAGTGTAAGCAATTACACATTTAAGTAATTATGGGTTAATATGAAACCTCATTTTTTGTAATTTATAAGCAGATAGTAAGGAGATGTTTCTCCTTTGCATTTAGAACGAATTTGCTTTACATTCATTGGATGCAAGATGTAGTAAATTACTTCAAGAAACTCAATGTCATCTAAACCTCAATCACAATAAACTGTTTATTTTACTCTCTGTCCCATCAATGTTTATTCTACTTTGAAATGTCCTGTTCTTAAAGACAATTTATGTTGTTGAAAGAGTGCCCTCATTATTTACATTTTACTTTTTCTTTGTACTTTGATAAGCTTTAAGTAAGAAAGCTGTCGCTCAAGATTTCAAGCCAGTAGTAAAAATCATAAAGTGCACATTTTATGTGTAAATGTTTGTGCATGATCTTGCAGGTTCACTTTGTCAGACATTTAACTCTTTACCATTCCGAATATTTGTGTACACCCTGACACACCTGTGTTGTACTTGTTACTCCTAGCATAGTTCAGTAAATCATCATTAACATTTACTTAGGTGGATACATGCTCGTCTCACTGCCTAAATAATTCCACTGCAATGATAAAAATTAAGAAGTGAGACCAACGATGATTAGAAATGGAAAACAGAGTGGTAGATACTGGTGTAAGCAGATGTCCCTTCTTTTTGTTTTTCCCATCTTCGGTTCCTATTTAGAACGATTTGTAAGTATGTATATCTGAACAGAAGGGGGACTTGGATACTGCACAAGACCATTATAACATAAGGAACTGTTGCTGTGGATGGCTTTACTTATTGATATGTTTTTGACATGGAAGACTCTGACCTCGTTGCCTCTGGTACTTGGGAAAGTTCGAGCAAGCCCACTGGGGCCCCACTCACCAGTCCCGGCTTTGCATGACATAAAGCATCCTCCAGCTTCTGGTGTGCTACTGTGCTGTTTCCCTTCAGGAGTGGAGGCCCAGTAAGTTAATCTGGCATTTAAAAGCAGAACTAGAATTTTTCCCTTTTTGAAAATCCTCTGGATGGTTTACAGAGGAGTAAGCAGAGATCACGGGCAGCGTGATGTTGTTCATCTCAGGTTGCTAAAGAAAATTATGCTGAGAGCAAGCATGCTTCCTCTGAATTTTTCTGCTATGGTTTATTACCATTTTTTGTTTGTTTGTTTTTTTCCTCTTTGGGATCGAATATTTCAGGTTTTGGAGGAATAAAGATTTCTCCTTTCAGTGAAAAAAATAAGCCAATTCTAGGGTTTTTGCTTCTATTCTTTACAATATTTATATTTTGGGGAGGGAGCTGCATAAAAAACAGAAGTTTATATACTGTAAACTAATAATTTGATTTTCTTGTTTGCTCTTGAGCAGGCCTTTGCCATTCCATTTCTATGAGGAAATACATCCAATGAAATTAAAGTTTTGGTGTAATTTTTCAACAATTGTAAGCACCAACTGTGACATATTTCTGGCAAAAAAAATAAGGCAGTGTTAGTTCCTCAGTGCTTCTACCCCGCTATGTATTCCAAGTTTATAAATATGAATTTGATCGTTTGATCATGGATGATTCTTGAAATGAATGTATCTTGATTCAGGGAAGAGAGTACTTAAATTATGCTCACCGTCAATATGCTTTAGATTTGCAAGGAATAGAATGCCAAGCATCATGCTTTCAGCCCTTTGATATCTTTAGTAAAGAGTTTTACTTGTTTATGGTAGCTTATATTCAATAACATCATGCATAGACTGTTTAACATATTTGTGCCTTGAGCTGTAGTGAAGTTCAATAAATGACTGTATTTCCATCAGGGTTTGGAGGGTAATGAAGTGTGAGTAGCCATCAACTAAAAATGGTTCTGAGATTTGAAATTTGTAACTGAATTTTAGGAACCGTGGCACAAATATAGTAATAGGTAGAAATATTCAGTGATCACCTTTTATAAAGTTAGTTCTGTCTTTCATGTCTAGGAAAATAGAGCAGTGAATATTTGCTTTCTGTATGTTTTGTCTCCAAGCAGAGGAAACTGACAGTTTTATGTTTTAAGTGCTGAAAGTTGTTCTTGGCTATGCAGCCCCTGAGTTAATCACTGAGATGTTAACTTGATTTTTTTTGTCTTCAAAAAGTTTTCAAAATTTAAAACGAAATATGCTTCCATTATTTTCAAATTGACATCCTGCATTCTGGATTGGTTTTTAGAGGAATATTTTCCAAATTCTCCTGGATTGCTTGTAAGTTAGAAATATTGAGTTTTGCTTTTTTAAGCCTTTCAGAAAGGAGAGGAAATACTTCATCTTTTAGAGTTTTCTACTTATAGAACCCTTTTTATCTCTCATAAAGTGCAAATTAATTTTTCATTCATTTTTTATTCTTGTATGTGTGTGTGATCTTTTCAGAAACTCATTTTGAGGGCATCAGAAATTGAGCTTCCCTGCCATACCTTCCTGTGATAAGATATTTTGGTCATTTCTAAGGAGTTGCTATGTAGAAATTCTTTCCATTTGCATGCAGTTATTTTTACTTCAAACAGGAGTGGTATCCGAAAATCATATATTTATTCTTTAAGGTTAGTTGCCAAAATTATGAACCATGTAAAATAACATGATATTTAGTTGTTTCTCAGTTATATCTTTAGGCAATTTGTATCAAAAATTTTGGTTGAAGGAGAAAAGAAAAAAATATTTAAGCAACTTTGAAATAGTGTTAAGATAGTCCTACAGAATTTTCCAAAATTCGTAAGAAAATGTGAAATATTTTCAAATGCACAGGTTTAAAATTCAACTGTGTATACAGTGAGACTTTGACCTGATACATTTTACTGTAGAGATGTTTTAGTATAAAGCGAAATGTCTCTGGTGTTGCCTGTATTTTATTTATTTATTTATTTTTGCAGGCTGCTTTGCTTAAAATGATTGGCATCCTTAAATTATAGTTGTGTGTAAACCAAATAAGGCTGCTACCCTAAAGAAGCAGCGGCTTTGCACATTCATCTTACAGACTATTTTGAAATACTTTCATTTGGAGCAAGTGCATCAAGCCCTAAGAAATAGATACCAAATTGCAAACTAGTAACCAGAACACATTCCCTGAATGTGGAATTGACTTTCAGAAAGGACATTATTTCCATTCCGGTCCCATGTGTTTAACAGTGTTTTGGTGTCTCCGCTGGTAGAAATGTGGACGTTTCAACTAACCACCTCCTTGTTTTGATTGCCGTGATGTCAGGCGAACGTTTTTCCAAAACTTTTGACCTGGTAATCTAAACCTGTTGTGAAATTAGACTAATATGATGATTTCAGATCATGCTTAATGTTATTTTGAAAAGATACTTTAAAAGAAATTACCCACTTGGAATATGGTGAAAGATCCTGGAAAATGTTTTTAGATTTAATTCAAAGCGTTGAGCTATGGATCAAGAAGGACAAAATTCCACAATACTTCTTCTTTTCCTAATGTAGGAGAAAACGGGGCCTTTTTGCATAAACACTTTTGTAGAAATAGCTGGTCAACTTTATTTTGACAAAATATGATTGTATAAAATTGGAGCAAACTTTGTGAGCCCGATAGTATGTATGCATTTTAGTTTATTATGTTCCATCGATAAAACCATGTACACAAGGAAACTAAGGGGAGAATAAATTTCATCTCCTGTCTGAGGTTAGATGTAGAGTGAAGTGCTTAGTCAGAGAATTTTCTTGGGGTGGTGCCCCTGTCTGCTTGACTGGTGGATACATTTCATCATGTGCACGAGTGTGCGATGTTGCATACATGTACACTGGTGGATCTACTTTTGAGAATCTTTTAATATTTTTTTGTTGAGGAAAAGTAGACCCTGGCCAATGAAACATTTCTTCAATGGCTGGATTTTCCTTGAATGGTCTGTTTTATATCTGATGCTCAAGTTTAAATTTTGTTTCTTTGTTTTTCTTTAATTCAGGTATTGTTCAACGTGACCATTTGGTCCTGTTTTGAGTGATAGAAGGGACATGAGATCTATCCATTGTAACAGACTCAGTTTATAATTGAGAAAACTGACAATCAAGTGGATTTTCCATGGTTACATGGCTACTTAAATAAAAGAGTAAACTAAAATTGGCATCTGATCACCATCCTCATTTATACGTAGCACACTAGACAATTTTGATATTTGTTGAGGAAACCTGCCTAATATTTTCTTTGCATTCATCTTTATTTTTCCTTTTGTGATGGTGAGAGAATAGAATATCACATTAATGTGTATTGGGAAATTGATGATCATATACTAAGTCAGTTAGTATATTCCATATCGATGCTTCCTTGATGGCTCAGTGGTAAAGAATCCACCTTCTAGTGAAAGAGACATGGATTCGATCACTGGATCTGGAAGATTCCTTGGAGAAGGAAGTGGTAACTCCCTCCAGTATTCTTGCCTGGGATACTCCGTGGATAGAGGAACCTGGTGGGCTGTAGACCATGGGAGTTGCAAAAGAGTCGGACGTGACAATGGCTAAATGACAGCGACATATTATTTCTGTATTAATATCTATGAAGATATGAGGATCAAATATTTAGTCTAGAAATTACTGTGAAAGGTTAAAATGTTACAGCAGAAAATCTAGGCTTGATGTTTCTGTCAAACCCCTGACAAGAGGTGTCTTTTTGTGTTCATGTATAAAAAACCCAGTTGGTACTGAAGAATTGGTTATGAATTAATCATTAACAAGAACGTACTTTGTATTATTGTTCTCCCCTTAAAATACCTCCAACATTTATCTATTTTGAGACCATTTTTTTTAAAAAGCAACCCATTGGAATTAAGGATTTTTTTAATCTTTTAAGAAACTGGGAGACTGGACATTTCTTTATTTGTAACACCCACAAGCCCCTTGGCAGGTTGAAAACTACAGAAACATCTGTGAGATTAGGCCTGAAATGTGCAATTAGTTATTAAAATGTGGTTGAGAAACCATTTGTGGCATTTTACATAATCGCCTCAGCATTTATAAAAACAAATTAACAAAAGAATAATGAAAGACTCTCATTTATTTTAAATGCTTTTCTTATTAATCCTGTCTTTTGAATGATAAATTTCAGCCTACATTTAGGGAAAGGGAAATATTTTAAAATATGAATTTAATTTATATTTATAGGCATTTTTTAACATTCCATTTTAATCTATGACCCCACTCAATATGGATGCAGTTAATATTTGTTTACTGATTATAGTTAAGATAATTTTAATCATTTAATCTGTTGCATTGGAAAAAACAGGAAAAAAAATGTCTTTTTTTAGACATCTGAGGTATTTTATGTAATTCCTTGTTTCTTTTTATCTTTCAGTCCTAATAGTTATATTTATAATTTAAAGTGTTAATGCAACTCCCTCATGAGTGAAATTTGTGATTTATGCTTCCCTCCATGCCATCATTTCCATTTCTGTTTTAAAGAATTGTGATGAATGCCTTGTAGACAAGTATTGGACCCAGCATATTCCCAGACTCTTTCAGAGTGGCTTCAGAAGGCCGAAAAAGTTGTGTCTGCCCCTGGAAATGGGCTGGTTTGGTCCAGGATCTGTATTTGTACCTGAGTGTTGAGCTGCAATGTGAAGATACCTGTTGGTCTCGCTTTTGTTTGCCTGGATTTTCCTCCGTTTGTTTCTTAGCCAGAGGGCAGATTGTTTTTCTTTTTTTCCCTTAAAATATGGTGGTTTTGTTTCTTTAATGTTTCATTCAGGTGAAAATCCTGTAAATGGCTGTGCACAGTTATTCCTTTAAAAGGGTATAGTTTGCTTATGGAAAATTATATCAATCAGTTAGAAATAATTAAGTCAGAGAGTAATGGAATGATCTTTTAACATTAAAAAGCAATTCTTCTAAAATGGATTAAGGAGCCATTTAAACTGTTACACTGATCATCCTACATGAAATCTCTTTTTTGGTGCAGTGAGCATACAAAACAGAGAAAGGCTGAAAACTTCGATTATTATTATTATATAAATATCTAGAATTTTTCTCCCTCTCTTCCTCTGGTTACTATCTCTTTATATAATTTTTTGGGGGGCCTGACTGTTAAATATCCAGTGTATACCTAATCAAACCATAGGAAACGCTATCAGTATACCTATCTTGCCCTAGCCTTTCTTAATGATTTTCTTGATGTAATTTTGGAATTTATTTTTCTACTTGATTCTCTCCCTATATTCCAAGTATCTATTTTTCTCCTTTGACTTTAGGAGATTGGAACTTCATCCCTGTGCTCTTGGCATTGCTGATCAAACTAAATTTTAAGTGGCTCTTACTCTGAGCTTTGTTTATCAGAAAGTACTTTTTTGTTGGCTTTTAAAACATATCAAATCCAGATAAGACTTAAATAAGATGAGTTTTTAAAATTTCATTCTTTTCTTTCCACTTATTAACGGATTTGCTTTCCTGATGAAACAGTATACAATTAATTTTATTTGATTCTCCCTGAATCAAAACTATTCTCCCTGAATATATTCAGCTTCCTTTTGGTAAATGCCTTCTCAAACAATGTTAAAACATTTTTATGCTTGCTCTCATAGCACATATTGTGAACAAAAAGTATCCTGGATGTTTTATAGAAGGTTTTACATGGCATTTATCTTGTGTTCATTTGGATTATAATCCAACTGCAGTTGTTTAGAGTGTTCTTGAAATCTCAGAAAAGTTCATTTGCAATTGTGTAGCTAATATATGGTTACTGAAGCTGAGAGATAGGTTATGGTTTAAGCAGTGGATTGATTTTAGGGAAAAGTTGGCAAATGATATAGTTCCCTTGACAGTTTTGGAAAAAAAACAAGGTAAAATGAAACAAAAGGCTACTTTTCATTTATTTCCAGATGGATTTCATCTTGTACTTGGCATGGCACAAAGTCAAAATGTTGCTCTTTGAGATTTATTAATTAGAATGTTTCTAAGCCAGATATGGAATCCAGTCTCCCTTTTTCAGATAAAGGTAAACCTACTCAGATGTAAAAATAACTTTCGAGTGGAGAAAATATCGAGAGTCTAAATCTGAGGCTTTTTGCATGTACATCTCCATTTCTTAACGCACTGCACTCTGCCAAGATGACTCCGTTTGTGGACACCGCTGTACTGAGGACACCAGTGGCCTTGTGGCAGCCAGGCCCAGTGGTCTTGCCGTCTGACTGCATGTCTTAGATGAATCGGATACTGCCAGCCCTTCTCTTGAGTATCTCTCTTGGCCTGGCTTAAGGGGCACTGCATCCCTGCCACTCTTGTTCTAGTCTGCCCTTGACTTTCCTCTTAAGTGGCAGCAATTTTCCTTGAGGCTTGTATGCTTGCACCTTTTGATCTGAATGAAATCACTCTAGGGTTTCATCTCTAGAACTGAGTTGGTTTCTGAATTCAGTATTGTTGTTGTTGTTTAGTCGCTCAGTCTTTTCTGACTCTTTGTGACCCCATGGACTGCAGCCTGCCAGGCTCCTCTGTCCGTGGAATTTCCCAGGCAAGAATACTGCAGCATGTTGCCATTTCCTTATGGGGGATCTTCCCGACCGAGGGATTGAAGCTGTGTCTCCTGCACTGGCAGACGGATTCTTTACCTGAGCCATATTGCTGGCCTTCAAGTGCGTAGGTCCTTGTTTTTGAATCTGTTCGTCATCCTTAGCTTGGTATGTGGGACTCTAAACTCTGCTCCCAGTTTACCAGTTCCATCTTTACAGTACCATGTGTTCTATCCTTAAAGTAGTATTGAGTTCCAGAACTTTCCCCAACCTATCTTCTTTCATGCTCTCCCCTCTCTGAAATGCCTTTGTTTCATCCAGTCTTACTTATAGGAATTCTACTTATTCTTCAAATGATAACTTCTGTATTTCTTTTCCCTGAAGCCTTTTCATTTCTCCTCACTGAGATTTAAACACCCTGGCCCTGTGCTTTCACTTATTTATGGCTTTAATAGAGCCCATACCAGAATCCACTGGGCCATTGCAAGTGTGAGGAGAATCAAAGCACACCCAGCTTATTTCTATTCTTTATACAGTGTCTTGGATACAGTGGTTTCTCAAAAGTGTTGCATTAAATTGGCACTTAAGAGGAGAGAATACTTTGGCCAGAAGAGCATAAGACTTTTAGATGTTGAGAAAATTGTGAAATTGGGTTGTCAGGTTTCAGAGAGGAGAAGGATTATCGGATGTTGCATAATTAATAAACATTTTTGAAGTCTACCCTAATGTATTGTTCTTAAAATGTCATACGACTGGTTACAACTTATGTTGTATTTTGCAATGTGCTTTCAAGTTCTGCCTTTTGCTGATTAATGTCCTTGAACCAAGTGTGACGGCGTCAGTGAAAATGAGATGAAGGGAGGCCCACATGCATTTTGCAAACTATAAAAAAATGAAAAACCAGACCACCTTGTTGTGCTTTATTGACATTGCAGTTGAAGTGCTGTGAAGTAGTCAAAGATGCAAAGTGATAAATGATGTGGCTGTAATGCATATATGTTTAACTAGAAAAATGGTATGCTGCTGCTGCTGCTAAGTCACTTCAGTCATGTCCGACTCTGTGTGACCCCATAGACGGCAGGCCACTAGGCTCGCCCATCCTGGGACTAAATGGTATAGATGACCTTATTTGCAAAGCAGAAATAGAGACACTGACATAGAGAACAAATGTATGGATGCCAAGGGGGAAAGGGTTGCCTTGGGAGGAATTGGGAGATGGGATCGATACATATACACTGTTGATACTATGTATAAAATAGACAATTGAAGGGAACTACTGTATAGCACAGGGAACTCCACTTAGTGCTCTGGGGTGTCCTAGATGGGAGGAAAATCCAAAAGGGAGGGGATATATGTTTATGGATGGCTGATTCATTTTGCTGTGCAGTAGAAGCTAACACAACATGGTAGCGCAACTAAACTCCAAAAAATTTAATTAAACAATGATAGAAGAAATGAAAAATGTATATAAGGGGGAAAAAAACCAATGTGAGAGATAACATTAGGCTCTAAGGTCGTGAGTCAGAAATATATAGTTTTAACTTCTGTATGTTGAACATTTGTCTGCCGAAATGTTATGTTCTGATGTTTGTGGTTTATGTACTGGCTCCATGGTGAAAGTTACATGTAAGTGGTGGATGTTTGGATGTTAAGGGAGCAAGAATGATTTAAACTTTAGGAAGGTCTAACAAGGATATTGATGAATAGGGTTTGTCAGGAGCTGAGCAGAGCCATAAGTAATGCAGCCTGGGGCAGCTCAGGTTTATGGCAATGAGAGGATATTTGACCCTTCTTTGCTCTTTTTCCTATCCATGCCTCCTTGAGAGATGGCCAGTAAAGTGGTAACTGAATAATAGATGCTGAGATGTTTCTTGTGTTGAAACAAAAATGTCTAAGACTTCTTTGAATGCTTCATTTTTACTAATCACTGTAACTTCATCTTAAAAACCAAGGAACAATTTTTGAAGCCTTTTTTTTTTTTAAAGACCATACCCTTGGCCTTCTCTCTGTGGTTTTATTTTTTTTTAAACTAAAAAACTTTCTTTTATCTGAGAATTGGGAAGTCCCTTTGATTTCATATGTGAATCTGTTAAGCACTTAAATATTATTTTAAACAATTCTGGGAAATTATTAAGGCTTGCTATTATTGTGTATTCCCAAATCTGTATGGACCCAGAACCATGAAGGAGGAATCAAAGAGAGGATCTATGTAATGAATTTCTTTACTTCTAGGACAGCTCATTACTTGTAGGACTGGTATATGTCTATTTCTTCCTTCATAACAAAACATGCCGAAGCTCCCTAGAGACCTTAGCTAATTGCATCTTTCAAACATAGTTTTCTGATGTCGCCTTGTGTCTATCAGCAACTTTAAAAATCTTTTGAAGGAGATAGTTGGAGTTTATCTGTGTGAAATTTACAATAGTTAAGTGACAGGAGAGAGGATTTCCCAACTAGAAAGAGTGCATTCTAGTTAATGAGTAGGGACCTTTAAATCTTCTGTACTTTTCCACAACTGAAGGGGTGCATATTTTTGGTTGGAAGTGAGTAGGCGAAATTTAGTCCTGCTGTTCTGGTAATCTTGATGGCTTAGAAATCTCTTTATTGTAGTTTCATAATCCCTGACATGACTGTCCAGCTCTCGTGTCTGCTAAATACAGAAATAGAGGAAGGAAATGTATGTTTTGGCTCCTTTAAAATGGAGCTTATCAGACTCTATGTAGGAGGAGTAGACTTTGTTGAAGATGCGTCTATTTGCCAGCTGGTTAGCATGTGCACCGGGTGAGTTTCCTGTCTGCTAAAGCTGTGTGCTGCCCTTCAGTGATGGGAAGGAGCACATTATTAAATGGGTCGTCGTGTTTTCACTTGTGAAAATCAGGGTGCAGAGGGCACGCAAACTTTGCCCAGAGGCTGGCCACAGTTTGCATAGAAATGAGCAACCTGGAGCCACAACTGATGTGGTGGATGCCTGGTGAGCACTGATCACTAAAAAAATAAATGACAGCCCCTCCCGGCCAGAGGTGAGCTAACTTTGGCCTGGGAAAGGCTGCATCCTAAGAGGTTAGTGTCCCATGAGGGGCCACCTGCAAATGATGATAATGGTTCACAGTTGTGGAGCACTTGGCTGGAGTGGCTTGTCTCCTCTTGAGACAGGAACTGCTGTCATCCCCATTTCCCAGGGAAATTTAATCAGTTGCGTAGCCCACGAACAAGGAGCAGTCGAGTATCAGGATTTGAACTCAGGCAGTCTGGCTGAAGCACTCAGGCTTGGTCAGTTCTACTGTATTTCTCATTGAGGGGGAGAAAGGGATTTGAGAAACCCTAGGTGACTGACTGTCCTCTTAAAACCGTTCCATTCGGCTTTCTTCTTAAGCTCTAATCTACCGTTATTCATTGTTGGAGAGAGAAAACCGTCGCCTGTATACATAAGACATTTTAAGTCTAGCTTTCGTCATAATTCGTGTTCAGCTTGTATTTTTTCTGTAGCGAGACTGTAATCTCCTGTTAAAAAAGTCTATATTAGTCTAAGTGACTGCCTCTTCTTGGCTCCATTACAGTAAAAAGGCTGTGATCAGCAAACTCTTGTAAGGGGAAGTTGTTGAATGACATGGGGCTGCACTGGTGTCCCGGTAATCCTCTGGGCTTTGTGTTTCTTAAATTATTTGCACTCCTGGGTAACTGCCCCAGCTCCAAATGGGGTCTTGACAGCCTGGCTTTCTGACTCGGCTTCTGTTTGTTAAAAACACAGAAAAATCAAAGGTTGGATTGGGTGGGACATACAGATAAACAAAACCTCTTGTCATCTGAATATTAGCTGATTTGTCTCTGTTGGATTAATAATAATAAAAAGGGAATTTCTATTTTATGAATGAACTTTAAAGCCCCAGTGTGTTTTTGGTGGTTAGTAACGGTCCCAGAACTAAAAGCCAAGAGTAAAATTGCCTTTTCATTTCGAAGGAGAACTAAAAAATCCGAACCGCAGGTCAGTCACAGGACCAGGATTCCATTTTCCTGTTAAGGGCTTCTCAGAAAGCGCCAGTCAGAATTGTTGGTTGTCTGGGAAGGAGGCGGCTTGCTTTCGGGGTCCCCTGCCTTTGAAGCTGCAGCTACCGACCCGAGCTTTGTGTGTGAATCGGTGGCGCTCGCTGTCGCCTGCACCCGGGGCNGACCACTTCCAATTTGACTTGATTCATGGATCTCATATTCCAGGTTCCTATGCAATATTGCTCTTTACAGCATCGGACCTTGCTTCTATCACCAGTCACGTCCACAACTGGGTATTGTTGGAACATAGACACACACACGTGTATATATGTATATTTTTCCCTCTCAGACCTCCCCCCACCCGCATCCCAGCCCTCCGAGTCACCAGAGAGCACTGAGCTGTGCTCCCTGTACTATGTAGCAGCTTCGCACTAGCTATTTTACACACGATAGTGTATATATATATGTCAGTGCTACTCTGCCAATTTATTCCACCCTCTCCTTCCCCCTGCCCCATGTCCAATGATCATTTTCTCCATCTGTGGCTCTGTTCCTGTCCTGCAAGTAAGTTCATCTGTACCATATTTCTAGATTCCATATATGTATGTTAATATTTACTCACCATAAAAAAACAATGAAATAGGGTCATTTGTAGAGACGAGGATGGACTCAAGACTGTCATACAGAGTGAGTCAAGGTGAAAGTCGCTCAGCTGTGTCTGACTTGTATGCAGACTCCACGGACTATAGTCCATAGACTTCTCCAGGCCAGGATACTAGAATGGGTTGCTGTTCCCTTCTCCTGGGATCTTCCCAACCCAGGGATCTAACCAACCCAGGGATCTAACCCAGGTATCCCACATTGCAGGTGGATTCTTTACCAGCTGAGCCACCAGGGAAGCCCATACAGAGTGAAGTAAGTCAGAAAGTGAAGGGTATCTTGATGTCAGTGTGTGCTGTCCACTAGGAGCCTGTAGCCTAGCAGGGGAGAGTGGGATGTAGCCCAACAGGTACACTGCATCATCGCCCTTTACAGTCTCTTGATTTATGAATTTAATTTGTATCCACATCTCTTTTCATTCCCTTTAAAAAATAACTGTAGGATCGACACGTTATACGTGTTTTACAGGAATAAAGACAATATAGGTAAAGTCAAAGAGGGATAAAAAGCCTGGCTAGAACCATTCTTCTTTATGGTTTATATGCTTTTGTAATCATTTGAGTGTGCGTGCAACTGTGTGTATTTACATGCGTACGTTTCTCTCTTTATCCCATTCAGCATCAGAATAATGAGGCAGTATGTCAGGGGTTATTTTCGGAAGTACAGGGAGATCTCTGCCTACAACATTTTGCAAGGCCTCTTACTTCAAATCTGAGAACAGTGTGAAATTTTCTGGCTAAAAATCCACTGTGGTGTGCCTAGGGGCGTAACATAGATTCTCAGGTAACCTGTGTCACTCTGCTTGTTCAGTCTTCAGATTTGCTGCTCGGGTCTTGGAGGAATTGATCTAATGGGCACAAAGAAGGCTGTTCTCTGTCTAAATGTAACCTGATTTTGGAGTGTTCCTACTTTACAAACAGATTCCATCTGGATGTAGAACAGCTGGGACACGAGTGGTAACCAGGAAGCAGTGCTGTAAAACGAAACTTTAGATGGATCTTTAGTACTTAAACCTGAGGTCTGTCAAGTCTTCTCTCTATATTGATCTGGCTTGAAATCTTTATTTCAAGATGTGTTGTGTATAATGGTATTTTTCAATAATTGTGTCTTCTTGGCCATTATTTTAACTACTGAATTCTGTGGGTCAGAATATACTAGTTAGATCGTTATGGAGTTTCTGACCAGGTTCTGAGTGAGTTCCCAGTGGAACTATGAAGATCTGGGATAATTTTGGAAGGCTTGCTTTTAAGTTACTTTGGAAAACTTTTTAAAAGGCTGTAGGTCCCAGAACTTAAGTTAGAATGGATTCAGGAGAAACAAGGCTAAAATAAAATACTAAATATGGACCCGCAGTTCAGAAACAAATAGGCGTCAAGTAGCTAGGTTAGTGAGCTGATTGATATTTGTACCATTTCAATAAGCTTTAGAAGCGTATTCACTAAATTTAAATAGCATCAGTAAGTCCACTCAAGAAATAAACTAAGTAGTACCTACTTGTTTATGGCTCATACAGTTGATCATGAGACTATCAGTACAAATGACCAAAGGGAAACACTGTCTAGGCAGGAATTTAAATTTTGGAGCAGATACATAAAATATTGTATTGATAGTAATAACTCTCAATTTGAGCTGTAGAAATACAGAGTAACACAGAAACGCCAAGGTAATCCAGTATCATTAATGTTTCACAAATATATGTCAATAACCTCACCCTTTCATCTGTACTGATAAGATATTTCTGACTTTAAAAAAAAGTCTTTCATAATCAGAGTTGAAATACATTTGACTTTCTTTCACATGTGTGACAGTCTTCATTTTTCACTTTTCTTCAATGGACACTTTACACAATGTCTGGTTTGGTTTTCTTAATCTCTTCTATTTGGAAACTTCAAGTAGGTTCCTGTTTTCTACAAGTGCTCTAGCCTCATCAACTGGAATGTGAGATTCTATCTTACAAACCTTTGTAACCACATGTTTTAGTGATGCAGACTCTTCCCTTGACGCGTTTGTATTGGAGAGTAACCCTTTGTTTCTTTTACATCCTATTTGCTGCAGTTCTGTTTTCTCTTCCCTAGAATTGTGCATTTCTTATTTCTTCCTAGGGATCATCTTCACTCTGATCTACCTTAAATGTTTCTACTGCTCTTGACCACATTACATTCTTTTACTATGAGTGAAATTAATAGTGGAGATAATAATAACATTCATAAAAATATTAGTGGACATTTAGGAGTTAACTGTTTGTCTCCAAAGGAATTTATTGTTTGCTCTGCTGATTTTGTGCATAATCCTATGTCATCCTGTATTTTTATTGAGGTGCTTACTGTGAACTTTCTTTGATACAGGAAGCTTGTTTCTTAGAAAGCAGTCATTTTCTCTTAAAATTCCTTTCCCTTTTGGTCATTAGCAGCATTGTTTAAAATATACTATGTGCTCAATAAATTTAAACTATATGAGTGAGTTAATTGATTAGAAATTTTAGTATGAAATGTCCTTGTCCATAAGCAGAATGTATCCATGATATTCAGCTCTTGTTGTCATACTTTATGTTCTAATCTGATGAACCAGAATGGTTTTTTAAACCATTAATATTCTGCATTCATGGCAGAGTAAACAGGAACTTTATTGAGAATTAAATGTGTCAACTTTGGCTTTATAGCCAGAATATCAAGCTTTTGCAAAGAGATCAGTTTTCAATAAATTATATGCACTGACCATTAATAGATTAATATATAAATGAACACAAATTAATCCAGAACATAGTCACCCTGTTTCCAGGATTATACCTAATTGCTTATGATAAGAAACTTTAGGATGGTTGGCACTATCTTATCAGATGGTAAAAATTGCACTGAAATCAGAGACAATATTGTTGATATTAAGCTATTTTGATCACAGTAATGCTTTTTCCATAACATGTAGAAGCTTTATCCATGTTCCAGTAGTAAGCACTTTGGATGGAAGAGCTTATCTAAAGTTTCCTGAACATGGAAGATAAATGAACTATGTACTCCTTCCAGAAAAATAGAAATTTCCCCCGGCATTTATGCATTATCCTTTATTTTACAGAATTGGAAATTTTAACAAAAACGCCACTGAAATGACTAACACCTCAAAGCCTCCTTCAGTTCCATTAAGAAGTCACATTCTCTCTTAAGACAGGATGGCCTTTTCCACTTGCTCTTTCTCCTGCCTGACTCCCTTCACCCTCTGCTCGTGCCTGAACAGCTTCTGCTCTTATAGTTTGCACAGTTTTACCCCTAGAATTCTTTCTTTTGATACCAGTTCTGGATCAGGCAGCTGCCTGGTTTTCTTTTCTGTGACTAGACTGGAAGCTTACTGAGGACGGGCTTCCTGTCTGCCTCCCTCCCAGTTAATTCTCAGTACCTAACTCAACGCCCACAAAAATACATGTTGGGTGAATATATGTGATGTTAATTTATTCCTGAGTATAAGCATCAGTCATCATAGCATATGGTCGTTTTTGTCTTGTTTGGACAAAAAAATAAGGTTCAATGCTAGATGGACATTGATGCCTGCACTTACACTTGACCATGGATGCTGGGAAAAACATTCAGGTAACAGCTTGTTTGGATAAACATTTGGAGTTTTCTCATGAGAGTTAAGGATGCACAAGGGGATAAGTTATAGGACAGTTTGACAAGATTAACTTTATTCTAAGTTACTGAATCAGACTAAAATGGTTCTCTTTCAAGCAGCATTCCTGGTCATCAATAAGTATTCTTGAGTAATGGTATCTTTTAACTTGTTAGTATTATCAGAGTATTTCATGTATTTTTTTCAGCATTCCTACTGTGGACTACAGGCCTTACATTCCAGAGTTCACCTACTCTTTTAGCTCCTTTGGACCATATTGATGATACTTTGTGAAGGAGAATTCCATTTTTATTTTCATAAACCAGGGCAGGATATTTGGGAACCTACAACTTGTTTTTTTTTTCCCCTTCAGAATATGGCAGCCTACTTAGCGGGCTACAATTTTCTTAGAGAATTCTATTATGACTCACTTTCAGTGTAATTTGTTCTATTTCAACCTTAAAACAGGACATTCTTAATATTTTAACAAGATTAAAAGGACTGGATGTCACATGATATATTAAATTTTTCATGAAGTCATTTTGGTAATAGCATTTTATTTTCTGAATCACACCTGATTTGTAGCCTAAATAACCAAGTCGTCATTTGCAGGTGTGAAGATAATCTTACTAGATCCCAGTATTGTTTGTTTAGGTGAACTCTATAGTCATCTGATTTTGAAATAACTGGGTAAAACTGTCACTGTGAAATGTCATGTCACCAAAAGTTCAAAAGAAATGTGTGCTGTGCGCTCCGTTGTGTCTGACACTTTGCCACCTGGTGGACTGCGGACTGCTAGGCTCCTCTGTCCATGGGCTTTCCCAGGCAAGAATACTACAGCGAGTTGCCGTTTTCTTCTCCAGGGGATCTTCCTGACCCAGGGATCATCTCCTGTGTCTTCTGCATTACAGGCAGATTCTTAACCCTGAGCCACCGGGGCAGCCTCGAAAGAATCATGGAAGCAGTTAATTTTAATTAAAGCAACATAGGGCCACTGTTCTCTAGGCATTGTGGTGCTCCTTTCACAGTTTGTCTCATTTATACCTCTAGTTGTTTCCTGGAGGCAACAGGTAAATGTCTAGAGCATTTGTGCTTTGATGTCCAGGAAGCGTAAGAAGTGGGGCCAGCCACCTAGTTCTTATTCTGCTTAAACTCAAGGTTCTTAAGCTCATTTAGGTGACTATGGTCTTGGACTTTGTGGTTCTCTTGGGGAAATAGTGATAAATTATCATGTCACACGAACCTGGAGTGATTTCCATTGGATAAAATGTGATTATATTATCTGCTTGTGCCTAAAAAACAAATAGTAAATGTCCCATGAAATACATTAACACACACTACTTTTGAGTTTTTCTGTTAACATTTGTATCCTGCTTGTTCATTTTTTTAGAAGCCATGTGATAATAGAAGCCAAAGTCTTAAGAAAATATTAACCATGTGGAAGGTTTAAAACTGAATAGAATTTTTACCTATTAACTTTTGGTGCAAGATGAGAAACACCCATCATTCTTCAATGTGTGAGATGGAATACCTTATTACATATTAAGGAGAACAATTACTGTAGGTCAGGGTAGAATCTGCCACACTTGATTTCAACAGAGCATTGTTCTGCCTTATAAAAATACTCAATTTCGATGTGTGGATTCTCTGAAAAAGCCACAGTATTGTTTGATTGACTGTTTTTCATTTCTTCCATCCAGTCTTCTCAGGTAAGTGGGTTCCTTTAACCCCTTTTCAATTCCAGTTTGTTCCTTTAACCCCTTTTCAATTCCTGTTTGTTAAAACAGGGCAAATAGATTCGTCACCATTTCAGTGAGGGCTAAATGAGAAAATTGTGTGAGCCAAGAAAAGGATGGCTGGTACACAATAGATAATCAGCAAGTATCCGCACTCTTCCACCTTTACTTAGCCTGCCTCTGTGGTCTCATGCAGCTGCCACGTCCTAGTGGTACACTTAGTACCTGCAGATGTGTCTTTGTTTTGCCCGTTTCTGACCCCACCCCCCCACCAGAGTCCAAAACAGAGATTGCTCTCCTGTTTGCTTCTATGTTACATTTTCTACTTTCTTTGGCCGTCTGTTGCTGTTTGCTCCTGTTTTGTTCTCTGACCTCTATTTAATCCTTTTGCTCTTTCAAATCTCTTGTCCAGAACTCTTATTTTCTTCTCCCTTCATTTCTCTTTTCTTCTTTCTTCTATTAGTACCATCTTGCTACCAACTTGGCACATCCCGGCTTGGCCAGGGTGGCCAATGACAACATTCTACTCCGTTGGATGGCTTGGTTTGCCCTCAGAGAATAGCAGCTGAAAGGATTCCTCTCACTACATTACGTGTCCTCTGGTCCTGGCAGAGCAACTTCTGACTCTCTGAAAAATCACACACACACACACACACACACGCACGCACGCATGCACGCACACACACACGCACGCACGCACATACGCAATAACTTTTTATCTGGAAAATGCATAAATCAAAAGTCTGTTCTTCAGTGAGCTCTTACAAAATAAAATACACCTGTATAATGGTCTCTCATGTCAACAAAGAGACACCGCTGATGCCCTCCAGATCCCCTCATGTTCTGTTCTCTTCCCTTCACCAAAGGTTCATCACTCTCCTGACTGCTCACACTTTAGATTGATTTTGTTCATTTTGAGACATTGCATGCATTAATGCCCAGCATTCATAATGCATTAAAAGTATGCATCCTTTTATGTCTGACTTCTCATGCTCAACATTCCCATTAGTGAAATTCATCTATGTTGTTGTATGTAGTTTATTTTTATTGCAGTATAATATCCTATTGTATGACCATACATTCCACTGTATTTGGAATTTTTGAACCTGTTCTGTTGATGTACATGAGCTGGTTCCAGTTTTGACAATTCAAATAATGATGTTGTGAGTATTCCTGTGAATGTGTGTGTGCATGCATGTGTGTGTATCACATTTTAAAATTGAACTTCTGGTTTTATGTCATTCCAGATGCTTTAAGTTGCTAGGAGTTTGATCCAGATGTTTGAGACTTTACTGTATTCTTTTATGTTCCAGTGTATTCCTTTAAAAGATAAACGTGTGTCTATTTTTATATTCTATGCTATTAATAGAGACTATTTTAGATTTTGGAATATTAGAGGATACGTGGTAAAAAATTTGTGAATAAAATATTTATGTATAAATGCATGTAGTTGTGGTAAATGTATATTAATATATCATAAATACATTAAGTACCATATGATATTCACATATAGGACAAATAATCATGCAGATATATGAACTTCTAAAATTCATTTTACTGATTACAAACATTATTGCAGAATTATTACTATATAAAATGTACTTAATTTTTAATGACCCTTCCTCTAATTAAGTGATTCAGTCCACAAATATTTTCAGTATGTAAATTTATGTAGACATATATATATATATATATATATATATATATAGAACTCAAGTCAACTCAACATAGTTGTGTGATTCACAGTTTCAAAAAATAAATAGTTCCTGCTTCTTAATACTTATGCGTTTATTGCTCTGTGACCACAGATCCAGAACTATGATGTCTGATTCTTTGTTAAGGCTTAAATAAAGTCAAAATTAGTGCTTTGAGTCCCTACGTGTTTTGATTTTGTTTGTTACTAGTTGTGTTAATGATGGGGCATCCCACGTGGGCTCAGTGGTAAAGAATCTGCCTGCTAATACAGGAGATATGGGTTCAATGCCTGGATTGGGAAGATCCCCTGGAGAAGGGAAAGACAGCCCACAGCAGTATTCTTGTCTGGGAAATTCCATGGACAGAGGAGCCTGGCAGGCTACGGTCCATGAGGTCTCAAAGAATCTGACATGACTTAATGACTAAACAACAGTGTGTTAACAAGACCACTATAATAACATTATCCTAGCTTTTATTCTTGTGAGACTAATGTCCAAAGAGTCAGGCCTTCCTCGAAGAGATAAACACTAGGCAGAACTTTCTAAGTGTGCTAATTCTCATCTATCCAATAAGGACTTTTGTGAGTGTCTATTCTGGTTGGTAGGCTAGCCTCAGTGGGGAGGGCCATGTTAGTATCACCGAACTTTTAAAAAACTTATATGTCCCTTGACCTAATGTGCTACGCTATTTCCCTCTAATAATCATTATCAGAGTGTGCTGCTACAATAATAATTTCATTGTTAATAATGAGAGTGTGCCAATCATTGATAATGTATAATATTTAAATATGTGAATTAACTTTTATCAATTTTTATTAACATAGTCACTGACTTGAAGGACATGAGTTTGAGCAAACTTTGGGAGATAGTGAAGGACAGGGAAGCCTGGTGTTTATAGGGTTTGAAAGGGTCAGACACGACTTAGCAACTGAACAATACATGAATGGGTCTATTAATACTTTAATTGACATTAATAATATTAATAATGATATTAATGGTATTAATAATGGTCTGGGGGACTTTATAGCCTCATGAGGTGTGTATGTGCTTAGTTGCTCAGTCATGTCTGACTGTTTATGACCCCAAGAACTGTACCCACCAGGCTCCTCTGTCCATGGGGATTCTCCAGGCAAGAATACCAGAGTGGGTAGCCATGCCCTCCTCCAGGGGATCTTCCCAACCCAGAGATCAAATCCAGGTCTTCCACATTGCAGCCAGATTCTTTACCATCTGAGCCACCAGGGAAGCCCTTACTGAGGTAGCCTAAACCATTAACAAATAATTACATTGTGTTGTGGCAAGTGCTTCAAATGGAGACATGCATACATTGCCACAGATGAGAGTGGAAGAAAAGACTCAACTTTTGCCCAAGAAAATTGTGAAGACTTTTGTAGAAGTGAATCCAGTTACAGGCTTGAATAATTTGGTAACTTTAGTAATGTGCTGGGTATTAGGAGAACAATTCAAAAGTTAGGATAACATTGTAGTCCATGAGAATATTGAGAAGATTGTGTATTTGCTTGCCACAAGGATAGAACCAATCAAGTACATTAAGTGCATTTGATGGTAATCTTTGTAAAATGTTATCAGGTAGTTTCTATCAGTTTTATACCTGTGAATGCCTTACTTAATTATGGTTCATAAAAATGTTAGGGGGTTTGTGAGAAATGCAGTGGTAAACCAATTTTGGTTTTAGATTTCTTCAGACTTAACTCTTCTGTGCCCTAAGCCTCTGACCTCAGCAAGTTGATCTAACTTTTCTAAATCTTAGTTACTTTGGCTGTAAAATGTGAACAATAATAGTATCTTACTTAAAGAATTGTTGAAAATGAAAATCAAAGGAGATAATACATTTTTAGCATAGTGCCCAGCTCATGGTAACAACATGGAAAATTTTTGGTATTAACTAAAAATTTAAGTTATGATATACATTAATGTTCACAATTGTGAGCCTAAAAAGTCTAGTTCTGAATCTTGTTTTCTTTCAAAATTTGATTAGATTTTGAAGGAATTATTTGTAAAACACCTGAGTCTGGAATTATATAAATATAATATATATATATATATAATATATATATATTTCCTTTACTCTTGTTGTGACAGGTGTCCACAACAAGATTGACAGAGGAAAGAAATTGCTAATTGGGGTGCAGGTGGTGAAAATTTTTTCCAAAGATGTGTGTGTATGTCTCTGTGTGTGTTTCGATAGATTCTTAAGTTTATGTTGAACTTGAATGTGAATATTGAATAGACTAGCTGTATAAAGTATTTAATGAGTGAGCCTGTTTCTGCCCTTATTAATTCTGCAGCCCGACTCATATGCATCACATCACCATTCTTTCTTGATTGGTGAATGGTGAAGGAGGCGCTCTGCTGTCCAAGAGTAACCTGAATACGTGCTGGTCCTCTCATGCTTGGCCCTCACTGTGACCTCACTCCTATGCTGGCTTTGAGTTTAAAATTAACTTCAAATTAATTCCTTGTTTCACATTTACTTTGGCATCTACCCAGCTATTTCTATTTTTAAATTTATTTTTAATCTTTTGTTTTCATCTTTGGGGGTAAGGGGAAAGCAGTAACAGTAGAACAAAATCCAAGAGCCCAAGAAGCTAGAGCCTTTGATTTGCAAGGGTGATGTAGGGAGTCTGCCCTCCATATAGATCGTTTCTTTTCTACATTACCCGGAAACACAAACCAGATTCTATCAAGCTGTATAGGAAAGGATGCAGTCACGTACTTCATCCTAAGACACATGTTTCCTGACAATGGTTCAGCCATTAGTTCTATCTTTTATTATGAGTAGAGATGAATCTGGAAGCAGAGACTGGGCTGGGGATGGGATTTGCATGTGGGTTAGATCTATTCTGTCCAGTATTTTCAAGCAATTGAGAACCACTGATGCTACTGTAGAATCCCTCAGTACAATTCTAGGTCCACACACTGTAGCTCCCTAAACTCTTTGCCATATTTCTGTTCCTAATTTTAATCAGATAAATTTTAAGTTACTATAAAAGAATGAGGCAGATTTAGTATCCAATTGATGAACTGTGGTGGGCAACATTTGAAAGAATCACTGAAAAAAAAAATCACGTTAAAAAAATTCTTTATGCAGTTATATCTGTGTAAACTGTTAAGCTCAGAGATAACACTGGGCTTATATCCATACATGCTTATGCATATATGATTTGGATGTCAGAGATTGTAATGTGCATTGATGTTTATCTCATGCATTTTTTTCCCTTGGCCTTCCAGCGTAACTGTGATCTCTACCATTACACATTCTGTTAAAATACTGAATCTAGATCTTTAATGATAACAGAACCTCATCTTCTTTTAATGTTTATAAACAGGCTGGGAAAAAAAAAAAACCCTTCAAAATGGTCTACTTCATATCAAAACATCTCAGTTTTCTTGCCAGTTAATGAACGGATACTTATGTTGCTTTAAAACATCACATATTATTTTATGTAATATTTTAGAAATTTTACATATGTGTAAGACAGGAAGACAATTACTGCACAGAGCAGCATCCGGCACTGGGCCCAGCAGAACATAGGTGTTGTTGGTAAACGGCAGTAGGTGACTTAAAGCCAAATGCGATTGGGAAATTCCAGCCCAAAAGAACAGACTCCCCCACTGTATAACTCCCAGGACTTTTCAGAGCTGTAGTAGCTAATGTACACTGTGCATCTGTGAAGAGGCAGGTATAAAGTATACAGTTTCCATTAAACTTACTTTGAACAAAGAACTTCCTTACATTTCTTTTTAAAAAACTAGTATCATTGAAAGAGCATAGAGAAGATTCTTGAATTTCTTCTTGTCAGCTGTACTTAAGAAGTTATCATAGTAAAATTCCAAGTAGAGCCTAGCTAAATTTGGGGTGAGCATGAGAAGACTGTCCTGAAATAATGGTTTATTAAAAAAAAAGTCTTACAAATTATGAAGGAATTTTGTGTGTACTTTTCTTTCCCTTCATACATAGAGCTTTTGTCATCCTAGGAGTCAGAAAAAAGTGACTTAACCTATTCTACTATAATAAGTTGCTTTCCAGTTTTAAAATATTTTCTGTTTAAAACAGGACCAGTTTTCTTTGGAAAATTTCAATGTACTTAAAAAAAAGATGAGTGATTCCATCCTGTGTCTGTAAAGTTTTTTTTTTTTTTTTTCATCAGAAGAGAATATGATGCTGAGTTGCTTACCTTAAGCATTTAGCAATAACTAGGGTATAATGGGCTTCCCCAGTAGTACTCAGCTGGTAAAGAATCTGCCTTCGATGCAGGAGATCCCAGTTCGATTCCTGGTTCAGGAAGAAGAGGACAGGCTGGGAAGAAATACCATGGAGAAGGGATAGGATNGCAATAACTAGGGTATAATGGGCTTCCCCAGTAGTACTCAGCTGGTAAAGAATCTGCCTTCGATGCAGGAGATCCCAGTTCGATTCCTGGTTCAGGAAGAAGAGGACAGGCTGGGAAGAAATACCATGGAGAAGGGATAGGATACCCACTCCAGTATTCTTGGGCTTCCCTGGTGGCTCAGACAGTAAAGAATCCACCTGCAGTGTGGGTAGACTTGGGTTCAATACCTGGGTTGGGAAGATCCCCTGGAGGAGGGCATGGCAACCCACTCCAGCATTTTTGCCTGGGGAATTCCCCATGGATAGAGGAGCTTGGCGGGGTACAGCCCATGGAGTGGCAAAGAGTTGGACCCAACTGAACAATTAAGCACAGCACACAGGGTGGTATATAAACCAGATATCACATCATTAGTGTGTTCCTTGGGCTTTTCTGGTGGTTCAGACTGTAAAGAATCTGCCTGCAGTGCAGGAGACCGTGTTCAATCCATGGGTGAGGAAGATCCCCTTGGAGACTGGAATGGCTACTCACTCCAATATTCTTGTCTGTAGAATTCCATGGACAGAGAGGCCTCAGTCCATGGGGCTGCGAAGTGTCAGACACGGCTGAGCAACTAACACACCGTGTTCTTCATTACACAGTGTGAAAGATATCCATCAGTACTGTTTATTAACTTAAATGAGCCTTTAAAAATACATACTAAACAAAGGTCCCTGGCCTCTTGGAACTTAAATACAGAGCAGCAGACACTCTGAACTTACTTTTAATTCTCTTTATTGCCTGTATGCATTGGCTGATATCTCATGATATTTGTGCCTTACCTGGCAGATTATTTATTGAACTGTTAGTATCTAATGGTGAGAGTTTTTAAGCTGCTTCCTTTGGTGCCTTAGGGATGAGCAAGTAGAGTTTTTCGAGCTACTTAGCAGTAACTTGTTGTTGCTATGTTAATAATAACGTTGTAACTAAGAACTGTTGAATATGATGGCATAAATTTATGTTCCCATTACTGGCTATCTTTATATGTATTAGTTAGTTCAGTCTCTCAGTCGTGTCCGACTCTTTTAGACCCCATGAATCACAGCACGTCAGGCCTCCCTGTTCATCACCATCTCTCAGAGTTCACTCAAACTCACGTCCATCAAGTCCGTGATGC
>SJYV01007875.1:0-14550 GCA_006410875.1 Neotragus pygmaeus | reverse complement strand
CATCATTCCTTCCAAAGAAATCCCAGGGCTGATCTCCTTCAGAATGGACTGGTTGGATCTCCTTGCAGTCCAAGGGACTCTCAAGAGTCTTCTCCAACACTACAGTTCAAAAGCATCAATTCTTTGGCGCTCAGCCTTCTTCACAGTCCAACTCTCACATCCATACATGACCACAGGAAAAACCATAGCCTTGACTAGACGGACCTTAGTCGGCAAAGTAATGTCTCTGCTTTTGAATATACTATCTAGGTTGGTCGTAACTTTTCTTCCAAGGAGTAAGCGTCTTCTAATTTCATGGCTGCAGTCACCATATGCAGTGAGCCCCTGCATAGCTAACAGATTATTTTATAATCTTTGATGTAATTATTCACTTAAGTTTGTAATCCAAGCCAGTTACTCGTTACCAAATCAAAACCTTTTAGTTGGGTTAACGTTGCTGATTCATGTAAAAGGGGTTAGTTAATTTGATTCAGATTATTGGTACTTTCTTTTGGAAATGTTTGAGCAATTATGAAAATTATTCTTAGACTTGTGAGATGTTTTTTGGCTTTTAGATGAGGTGCTGTCCCGAGAGCTGGGCCTAGATGATTGGAGACCTGGTCTCCATGATCACTTTACTGTTCCTTGCTGCCAGAGCCTATGCTGGCGCTCTCTCAGCTGGGAAGGTGGGCGCCTGCTCCTCGCCTTCCTCCTGGGCTTGAGACTTCACGGCTCCCCTGAGCTGCAGCACTGATGGTGCTGGCAGTCCTGGTCCCAGACTGACAAGAGAGACGCTCCCCCCACCTGTCTTCAGAGGGGTTTTTTTCTGGCCATTTTGCACAGCATCTTGAATATTGGCATTATGCTTTAAAAACTACTCAAAAGGAAAGTATTCTTTTTGTACAAGGCATAAGGATAGGGTAGTTTACCTTGTTCTACTGTTTAGATGAAGCAAGAAACTATGAATGGTTCCAGTCAGACTCCTTTCTTCCTTGTCACTGTTGGAAGGGCCTGAGTATCCCCAGCATCAAGCCCTGACTTTTAGATAGCCTCTTCTCTCCAGTGGTCCCTTCTCTGCAAACCTGACAGGCGCTTTCCCATACCCATCACTTCTGTCCCCACTGCATCTCCTGGTTGGAGAATTCTCTGCAACCCTGCTGATCTATCCAGACCGGCCTTTTAAGAGTTAGCTCTGAAACTCCAGATAGTCTCAGTTCATGCCTGGAATAGAGCCTTCTTTCTGGTTAAACCAAATGCTGGACTAATGCACATGTGCATACATGCATGCTCCAGGACTGTAAGATAATAAATTTGTGTTTTAAACTAGTCAATCTGTGGTAATTTGTTATAGCAACAACGTGAAATGAATATATGTGTGTTTTACATTTTTGAGAAATAAAATATCATAGTAGCAATAATGCATGGTTTATAAAAACTTGTTAATCATCTAAACTAGAGCTTTATAAAGACATAGGGACAGGTAAATTAAAGTGCAGGTACTGATATAAGATTAAATGGAGAAGCTGGAATCCAAGTAAAATATTTTGACTCCTAATTTTGAATTGTAAAAACAACTGATTTATTTGCTTCTATGTTTTTGTTGTTCATTAAAACTGTTAGTAAAATAATTAAGAAGTAAGTTTTAAAATGTTTATCATTTGCACTATTTATAAAATTAAGTTATTAGTAGAATTAAATAGTTACAAGCTCTATAGGAAAAATATGTGCGCGTTTCTTTCATGTAAATTCAGTTTTTTTTCTCTCTGTCTAAAATCTCAAGCTGTTAATCAAAGCACTAGGGAGTATTTGTTTTGCAAAACAATTCTATGAAGTGTTTAACTTCTTTTTTTTTTGCTTTTTTAAAAAAAATTTTAATTGAAGTATGGTTGGTTTACAGTGTTGTTAATGTTTGCCAAATGGTTCAGTTGTACGTATAAATGCATTCCTTTTTTAAAGTATTCTTCTCCATTATGGGTTATCATGGAATATTGAATATAATTCCCTATGCTGTGGAGTAGGACTTTGTTGTTTATCCATTCTGTGTATAATAGTTTGCATCTGCTAACCCCACACTCCCACTCCATCCCTCCCCAGCCCCTCTCCCCCTCGGCAGCCACAAGTCTGTTCTCTATGTGTGTGAGTCTGTTTCTGTTTCATAAATGTTCGTTTGTGTCATATTTTAGTTTCCACATATAAGTGATATCACATGGTATTTGTCTTTCTCCTTTTGACTTACTTCACGTAGTATGTTAATCTCTAGTTCCATCCTTGTTGCTGCAAATGGCGTTATTTCATTCTTTTTTTATGGTGTAGTGTTCCATTGTATATATGTACCACACCTTCTTTATCCATTCATCTGTTGATGGACATTCAGGTTGTGAATAATGTTGCTGTGAACATAGGAGTTGCATATGTCTGTTTGAAGTATCGTTTTGTCTGGATGTACGTCCAGGAATGGGATTGCTGGATCATACGGTAGCTCTGTGTTTAGTTTTTTAAGGAACCTCCATACTATTTTCCATAGTGACTGCACCAATTTATATTCCCACCAACAGTATAGAAGCGTTCTCTTTAAAGCGCTTTTCTCCACACCTCCAGCATTTATTATTTATAGACTTTTTAATGATGACCATTCTGACTGGTGTGAGGTAGTACCTCATTGTAATTTTGGTTCTCATTTCTCTATTAATTAATGATGTTGAGCATCTTTTATGAAGTGTTTAACTTTCTTTTTTTTTTTTTAAGTGTATAATATTAGATCTGAGGGTGCTTAGAAGTGACAGTTACAACCTTAACTTGAAATGGTTGGTGTAGCTTATTTATTTTTGCTTCCTCTGGTTCTGTATAAGCATGAATGTTGGCCTGTTCTTACACTGTTTTATTTTCTGTTAGTATGTATAAATGAACATAATGCCCACAACAAAATTTTTGTGATAAAGTAGATATATGATATAAGGCGTAGGAATGCTGTGATTCAGGAGAATCGAGTTCTAAGTCCAGTTCTAAATCCTCATAGCAGTAGTTCTTAGTTACCTTGGGCAAATCATTGTGTCTTTATGGATCTTAATAATTATATCCCTAAGATAAATGTTTTGGAACTTCTTATTTAAATTGGTGGACCAAACACCTGAACAAAGAGACCAGGAGGGCAGTAATCAGTGGATATGAAAGCATGTTTAACAAGTTTCTGCAGAGGAAATAAGAATAAGTAGATGAGACATTTGCCACAAAGAAGAGAACCTATCTATAGTAGAATTCAAGAGAGGTTTTGGGTCTAGAGATGCCAGATACAGAAAACAAAGATGAAATGGGTGGCTGGAAATAGGGATGTTAATTAAATGTGTCTGCAAAACAGTTTTGCTAGTTGTCGCCCAGCCTTCTCACCCCATCCCCATGCTCAGCATTTGCCCCTAGATAGTGAGTGAGTAAATGAAAAATTATTGGGCAAGGATCTGGGAAAGGAGAAGCCTAGTCAGAGGACCCCAGGATTTGGGGTGGTCTTTCCCTTGAGGGCGTTTGAAAATTCTGGAATGGGCAGCTGAGAGATTTGAGAGTCCTTTGGAGTGTCTTGTGGGGCTCTAGGAGATAGGGATTGGAGTCCAGGGCCCTCTAAAGGGGCTTAGTGAACTTCCTTTGCTTTGAATTGGGTCCAATAAAGGGCTGCATGCTAGAAGTAAGAACAATCCAGAAAATAACAGGCTCCTGCAGGCACTACTGCTTAGCTTCACATCGTCTCATTTGCTGAACTCAAGGTGAGGTGAGCCCAATTTGCTAGTGTTTGAAGGTCCTTGAAGGTCCAGCATAAATAAATGTAAATTCTACCTGGAGGAAGACGGCATCATACTGGTTATCAAATTATTTCTAGATAGCAGACAGTTTTGCAAGTTCAAGGTCCAGCACATAATCAGAAATAACTAGTCACAGGAGGAGATTAGATGACATTCACAAAACCCAACACAAACAACAGAGAAAAGAAGTAGATCCATAGGAGTTATTGGCCTTATTGGATCCAAACTTCCAAAGAGCTATGATGTTATGTTGATAAAAGACAGTATGAAAAATTTGGGGTGGAAAATGAAAACTTTAAAAAACTAAATAGAAATTATAGAACTCTTAAGATATAGTAATTGAATTATGAAGTTAATAGGTAGGTTTAAAACTATAACTGAGGAGAGAATTATTATCTGAAAGATAAGGAGAAAAGTATCCAGAATGAAGGCTGGGGAGACAAAATGATAGAAACATACAGAAGACAAGATGTATTTGTTTTCCATTGCCACATGACAAATTATCATAACCTTAGGGATGTAAAACAAAGCAACAACCATTTGTAATTTGATAGTTCTGTGTAGGTCAGAAATCTGGATGGGCTTCCCTGGGTTCTCTGCGTGGCATTTCACAAGGCGGAAATCAAGACGTCACTGGACCAGGCTGTTATCTGGAGGCTCTGGGGAAGAATCTGCTTTCAAGTGCATTCAGGGTTCTTAGCAGAACCTAGTTCCTTGCAGCTGTAGGTTGGAGGTCTCTATTCCCTTATTGTCTGTCAGCCAGGGACCACTCTGCTCCCATTCCTTCTCAAGACGGACCCCCCACGTCCATCTTGACGGCAACAATGGCATGTCTCATCCTTCTCTGGATTCAGATCACTCTGACTTTCCCCTCTTGCCAGCCAGCCAGAACAAACTTTGCTTCTAAAGGGCTCTTGTAATTGGGTTAGTGCCCCCCACCCCTTCCCTTGTGATCTTCCTTTTGTTGAAATAATATATAGTCCCCTTATGGGACACAGGGTGAATATACTGCAAGAAAACCAAATGCCTAGAAATCGGTAGAACAAACCACTTCGGAAAACAGTTTAGCATTATCTGCTAAAATAAAACACGCAGTCCCACTCTTAGCTATCTGCGTGTTAAAAATACATGCATAGGGTACCCAGAACCATGTACAAAAACATTTATGACCATTCTTTGTTTTTTGTAATGCTTTGCAAACTGAAAACAGCCGGTATATCTATAAACATTATGTCATATAATCATAATGAAGGAATGTTAGATCAATGACACAGAATGAGCTGTAGCTTCATACAACAGTGGATGTGTCTCACAAACCCCATGTTGAGTGATGGAAGTCAATCACAGTTTCAAAAACCAGGCAAAAAGAAATGATGAAGGGTCTTAAAGATGCATGTTTAGCAGGTAAAAGCAAGGAAGTGATTCTCATAAAAGTCAGAAGTAGTTAGCGTCTTTGGAGGGCAGTGGGAATAGTGATTAGTAGCAGACGTGACTAGGGGATTTTGGGGGTGTTGACAGAGCATGATTCTCTGATAAATCATTGAGATAAGGAACAAAAAAGGAAGCAAAAGAGTGAATACCAAACAGGCACAAGCCTTCTGTGCATAACCAACAGCACTCAACTCTGGCAATCCCGAGAGAACATTGGTTTCAAACTTAGAAGATAAACTATCAATCAAGGATAAAGGAAGAGTACGATAATTTATCTTCCATGCACTTTTTTCCTGAAGAAATTCTCTTAGGATATATTCCAACCGAAAGAGAATACAAGAATGTATAACAAGTAACAATGGAGGCCAGTGAAAAGAAATCCCAGGCTGATAGCTGCATTTCGGTCGTTGAAACTTCAAGAAAAATGTCTTCCCCTCCAAATAGAAGAGATTCCAAAAATAGATAATTTGAGAAGGTAGGAAGTACTAGTGACAGGCTCTGTCGAGATGTATTTGTCTTCTCTTAAAAAGAAAAAAAAGCTTATTAGAAACCTGTAGCAGAAAAGCTAGAAAAAGTCATGATCTAAGAAGGAAATAAATTTAAAGTAACATGAGGTTTGAGAACTGGTAGAATGTAGGAAGAGAATCCATTTAACCTTAATATTGGAAACAGTCTTGTTCTTTTATGAGTGACAGCAAATCATGTGATCTTTAGAAATGAAATGTAATCCTTACTCTGCAATTAGTAATGTTCACATGTGCATACATACCTGCACTTCATATCTTGATTTTCAACTTTGAGACACATCCTAGAGAAGAAACACAGAAGACCTAATTATAGAGGCTGAAAAATGTGTTATCAAACTTGACCATTTAAGACAAATTTGGAGGGAAAGAGAGTAGAGAGCTGGAAGTAAAAGAAGATGAAGTGTAATATTCTCATTTTACATACTGGGCAGCAGGAAATTCCTTTAAAAGTTGATGAAACAAGTTTAGGCATGTTATTTAAAGTTACAATGGTGACCAAGGTAAAAATTTAAAATAACATGAGAACAAAAAGCTATGAGGCATCCTTGGGGGTTTCAGATGAGTGACTAAATCCTCAGTTTTCATAATGGGAAGTAAATAGATAATTTCTAAAGTTGATAAATGAGGAAAAAGTGATAAAAGTATATTTTTGGAGTTGAAACATGAGTACAAGAAGTAAAACCAGGAATCATTGAAGATAGCTCCTCCTGGAGTTGAAACTAGGAGTGGGGAACATGTGTCTGCTCAGGTAATTCAGAATTGATTCATTTGTCTCATTGGACAAAAACTTCTTTGTCCTCTGTTTTTAAATTCTTAAGACTGAGATATATATGTGCTTCCCAGGTGGCTCACTGGTAAAGAACCTGCCTACAATACAGGAGACTTGGGTTCACTCCCTGGGTCAAGAAGATCCCCTAGAGAAGGAAATGGCAACCCACTCCAGTTTTCTTGCGTGGGAAATCCCATGGACAGAGGAGCTTGGTGGGCTACAGTCCATGGGGTCACAAAGAGTTGGACACAATTCAGCAACTAAAACAACAATTTTATGTATACACACATGCATATAAGTGTACAAATCACACATATTTATTAATGATTTGTTTCACAGATTTAATTTTAACATTTTGTAATTTATATGAATATTATATTTGCATATAGGCATGTGATTTTACATCTGTATATACCTGTACACATAATGTGAACTGAGTTAAAGGAAAAACAATTTCAAAGTAACTTGACAGCTTTCAATCTTAAAAAGTTAAAATTGAATTAAGTTTGAGTTTCTTGGCAAGCAGATAATTAACAGACGTGAATAAGTGTAAACAGTGTCATAAACTGAACAGAATAAATAGAAACAGTGTTTTAAATGGTGCTTAGGTTTTCAGATGGTCTTTAGCAGCTTTGCCAGTGAGGAGCCAGAAGGTAACAATAACATCAACTGATGCTAGTGCTAGCTTGAAACTAGTACACAAAGTATTCAATTTTTCCTGTCTCCTTTTTCTAGGAAAATGAATCGTAAATTTCAGCTGGGAGCTTGAGATGCTAGAAACAGATCCCCTAGAAGATTTTATTTCTTACCGTAGTATTAATAATATAAAGAGGTATTTCTAGTAGAATTTTATATATATAGCAATTGCTTATGTTAGGGATTTTGTATCTTGAGGATTTACCATGAGTTGAGATTTTGGCTTCTTGCTTTCTTTTTAGATTCTTTCATCTAGGAAAAAACACAATCAACAAAACTTAGATTTATAATATTACTTTCTTCTTAGGAGCTCAAGCCATTTTCTCCACTGTGATATTCCAAAATATGCTTATGTTTTATTTTGTGATACCAGTGAGTTTTTTCAACTTATTGACATATTTAAACTGAAGATTTTGTTTCCTGACCAGACTTATACGCTCTATGTTAAATTACCTGGTGCCACTGAAAGGAATCAGTTCATCCTGCACTGTTAGCCAGCTCACTTTGCTCTTCATGTGCAGAAGTACCCTGAATGAAAGCAAGCAGATGTTTCTGATTTATTATTCAGTTAGAAAGATAACATATTGAATGTACATTCTGCATTGCTGTATTTTCCTGAATTATCCTAATGGGTTGCTTATTATATTTCTTAATTATAGTGCTGCTTTTGATACAGTTCTTGGGATAAATGTTGCAGTCAAGAAACTAAGCCGTCCTTTTCAGAATCAGACTCATGCAAAGAGAGCATATCGTGAACTTGTCCTCTTAAAATGTGTCAATCATAAAAATGTAAGTACTGTCTGTGTTTCCACTGTATACTTTAATGTTGTCAATGATACGTGATAATCTTCTGGGTTTTTGAAGATACAATGAGTTTAGACCTAGGGTAAGCTAGTGGTAAAACTGTTATTTAAATGTTTATATTTTATTGATAAAATTGTTGATCAACATTGGGGATATTGAGTCAACAAGAGGCATTGTGGTCCATAGGAATTTAGGTCCCTCATTAGGAATGGGAATGTTCTTGTTACCATTTGGTTTTCACTATTTCAGTGTGATAAAATGGCAAGAGTATTGACTTGACAAATTGAAAAATAGTTAAATACTTTTTAGGAAAACACTGTTCTATAAGTAGCTTTTACATGTTCATATTTATGGAAATAATTGTTATTAGATGATGCTTTATTCAAGGTAGTTATACTTGGCACAGAAATCAAAGCCTTGTACATTGTAAGGAAAAACAGTATATCTCTAGAAAATGAGGTACTCAGTCATGTTTCATGTTCTTTTGCTGATCCCTGAATATTATGTGGAACATGATTTTGATAGCCTTGCCATGTTATAAGATTATAAGATGGTAAGCCTGGAAGGGGCTTTGGAGACCCCCTCCCATCTGACTTCTCTTTGTTGCAAAGTTGAGGGGATAAGTATCTAAGATCACACTCAGCTCCACATGGCTCCTTTTGTTGTGACACTTCTGCTGGATTTTTCTGGTGCAGGGACAAAAAACTAAGATAATTTCGATCTTTTGAATCTATGATTTGAATTTGTTTTTTAATTTCTCCGGTGCATGTTTTATTTGTTATTCAGTTGCTAAGTCACGTCCAACTCTTTGCAACCTCATGGACCGCAGTACTCCAGGCTCCCCTGTCCTCCACTGCCTCCCAAAGTTTGCTCAAATTCATGTCCATTGAGTCAGTGGTGCTATCTGTCCATCTTTCCTCTGCTTCTCCTTTTGCCTTCAGTCTTTCCTGGCATCAGGATCTTTTCCAGTAAGTCAGCTCTTTGTATCAGGTGGCCAAAGGATTGGAGTTTCAGCATTAGTCCTTCCAAGAAATATTCAGAGTTGATCTCCATTAGGATTGACTGTCTCATCTCCTTGCAATCCAAGGGGCTCTCAAGAATCTTCTCCAGCACAACAATTTGAAAGCATCAGTTCTTTGGTGAACTTCTTTGATGCTTTCTTTATAGTTGAACTCTCACATCTGTACATAGCTACTGGAAAAACCATAGCTTTGACTTTACGGACCTTTGCTAGCAAAGTGATGTCTCTGCTTTTTAATATGCAGGTTTTTATGTCTAGGTTTGTCACAGCTTTCCTTCCAGGGAGCAAGCATCTTTTAATTTCATGGCTGCAGTCACCGTCTCTGGTGATTTTGGAGCCCAAGAAAAGAAAATCTGTCACTGATTCCATTTTTTTCCCTATCTGTTTGCCATGAAGTGATGGGACCAGATACCATGATCTTAGTTTTTTTTTTAATGTTGAGTTGCAAGCCAGCTTTTTCACTCTCCTCATCAAGAGGTTCTTTAGTTCCTCTTTACTTTTTGCTATTAGAGTGATATCATTTGCATATCTGAAGTTCTTGTTATTTCTCCCAGCAGTCTTTATTCTAGCTTGTGATTCATCCAGCTCAGCATTTCACATGATGTTCTGTGCATATAAGCTAAATAAGCAGAGTGACAATATGCATCATTGTTATACTCCTTTCTCAATTTGGAACCAGTCTGTTGTTCCATGTCCAGTTCTGTTGCTTCTTGACCTGCATACAGGTTTCTCAGGAGACAGGCAAGGTGGTCTGGTATTCCCATCTCTTTAAGAATTTTCCAGTTTGTTGTGATCCACACAGTCAAAGGCTTTCACATAGTCAATGAAGAAGTAGATGTTTTTCTGGAACTCCTTTGCTTTCTCCATGATCCGTCAATCATGGCAATTTGATCACTGGTTCCTCTTTGAAACCCAGCTTGTACATCTGGAAGTTCTCAGTTCACCTACTGCTGAAGCCTAGCTTGAAGGATTTTGAGCATAACCTTGCTAGCATGTAAAATGAGCATAATTGTACAGTATTTTGAACATTCTTTGGAATTGGAATGAAAACTGACCTTTTAGAGTCCTGTGGTCATTGCTGAGTTGTCCAAATTTGCTGCCATAATGAGTGCAGCACTTTACAAGCAGCATCTTTTAGGATTTGAAATAACTCAGCTGGAATTCTGTCACTTCCAGTAGCTTTGGTTGTAGTAATGCTTCCTAAGGCCCATTTGACTTCTTACTCCAGGATGTCCGGTGTCCAGTTCTGTGTATTCTTGCCATCTCTTCTGTTTCTGTTAGATCCTCACCATATCTGTCCTTTATCATGCCCATCCTTGCATGAAATGTTCCCTTGATATCTCCAGTTTTCTTGAAGAGACCTCTAGTCTTTCCCATTCTATTGTTTTCCTCTATTTCTTTGCATTGTTCACTTAAGAAGACCTTCTTATCTCTCCTTACTATTCTCTGGAACTCTGTATTCATTTGGGTATATCATAAAAACAAAAGTAAAAAAATTTTTTCTTAAAAAAAATATGGTGAAATGTTGCTAGATCACATGTACATTAATGAAGATAGATATAAACCATTTTTAAATAGCTACATAGTACAAATGCACAGTAATTCATTTAACCAATTACTTATCAATTAAAATAAATTTATATTAAAAAAATAAAACATTAAAAAAACACAAATATTTAGATTGTTCCTAATTTTTTACTACTTTAAGCAGTGCTGCAGTGAACATCCTTATACAGGTGAATTCTTTGGCCAAGATTCTGGGTTAAAAATATGCACATTTCTGTTTTTAATATATACTAACAAATTGACCTCAAGGAAGACTATCAGTTTTACACTTTTATTGAGTGTCTGAGTATGGCTTTTGTTTCAGAATACTCCAGAACTACATATTGTTGATTTTTTTGTTTCACCTCACCAAACTGATAGATGACAAATGATACCTTATTTTTATTTGTGAGGTTGATTTTATTTTCTATATCTCTACCAGCCTTTTATTTTTATTTCTTGAGAGTTTGTTTTCCATGGCCTTTGTCCATTTTTCTCTAGGACTGTTGGTTTCTTTCAATGCAGGAGACGCAAGAGATGCAAGGGGGAAAAAAAAACTGGATTCACACTTCAATCTTTACACCAAGATAAACTTAAAATGGAAAAAAAAATTAAATCTAAATTAAATTTTAGGGCATGAAACCGTGAAACATTAAAATATTTATAAACATATCCCTTGCCAATGCAGGAGATACAAGAGACACAAGTTCAATCCCTGGGTTGGGAAGATCCCCTCAAGTAGAAAATGGCAACCCATTACAGTATTCTTGCCTGGGAAATCCCATAGACAGAGGAGCCTGGTGGGCTACAGCCCATGGGGTCACAAAGAATCAGACATGACTGAGTGACTGACCACACATTGGTTTCTTTCTTATGCATTTAGAGAAGATTTTTGTACATTAAAGCTATCAATACTCATTTCTTTTCCATTTGACCTAATTTAGGTTGTTTTTTGGAGAAGGCAATGGCAACCCACTCCAGTACTCTTGCCTGGAAAATCCCATGGACAGAGGAGCCTGGTAGGCTGCAGTCCATGGGATTGTGAAGAGTCAGACACGACTGAGCGACTTCACTTTCACTTTTCACTTTCATGCATTGGAGAAGGAAATGGCAACCCACTCCAGTGTTCTTGTGTGGAGAATCCCAGAGACGACAGAGCCTGGTGGGCTGCCTTCTCTGGGATCACACAGTCTGTGGGATTGCATAGAGTCGGACATGACTGAAGTGACTTAGCAGCAGCAGCAGCAGACTTTTTTTGCCATACTGATTTTTGTCATCATTGAATGTAATCAAGTCTTATAGATTTCTTGTCATTCTTAGAACAGACTTTTCTACACCAGAGTTGTGTGAATATTTATCCATATTTTAATGTTTCATGGTTTCGTGCCTTAAATTTAAGTTTTGTTCCATTTTAAGTTTATCTTAGTGTAAAGGTTAAAGTATGAATCCAGTTTTCTTTTTTCCCCATTGGCTATCCAGCCACTCCAATCTTCAGTCTTTTATACTGAATAATTCAACTTTCCCTCAGTCATTTGAAATGATTGAGGATGTGTTTTTAATGCTCAAGTAGCAGAATTCATTGTTTAACATTGGAGTACCCGGACCAAAGCCTGCAATGGGGTCAGTTTGTGAACCCTCTTTAAGTAAATACATAATATTGTGAGGCATTTCATCTTTATTATACCGAAATATAAGCTTAGCCCTCATATTTCAAAACTTCTAGAAATTTGCACATTGTATTTAAGTTTTCAGAGTTAACATATTGTTTTATTTAGTGTTTTTCTACTTGTAATTGATTCTTTTTATGTTCAAACCTGAAAGCATATGTGTCAAAATTCTGTAATACTAAGTTACCAGGGACCCATAAAAGTGATTTGATTAAAAGTACATTTTATTTCCGAGGCAAGAATCCTAATCATTTAAAAATTTTGAAATGCTGTATAATAGAATGTTTTGGTAAAAATAGTAACAATAATAAAATTACAAAGCTCTGCTGTGATTTTTTTCCTAGGTTTTAATACCTTTTAATGTTAAACAATTTTTATAGTCAAGTAGAGTTGTTTGACATGCTGAGGTTTAATTTTCTCTTTTCAGATAATTAGTTTGTTAAATGTATTTACACCACAAAAAACTCTAGAAGAATTTCAAGATGTGTAAGTATAATTTTTATTCAGTAATATACTGTGCATGAAAGACTGAGAATTTAAGAGAACATGACTGCTTTTTTTAACTTAGGAAATGCAGACAATAATACATGTACTTTAGCCACTTTTCACTATGAAATAGCAACAGTAAGGGAAGCAAATAATAATATTCAACTTGTGCCTGTGGACTTCTCCGGTGGCTCTAGTGGTAAAGAACTGGCCTACCAGTGTAGGAGACGCAAGAGGTCCTGGTTCAATCCCTGAGTGGAGAAGACGCCCTGGAGAAGGGCATGGCAACCCAGTCCAGAATTCTTGCTTGGAGAATCCCTTGGACAGAGGAGCCTGGCAGGCTATAGTCCACAGGGTTGCAAAGAGTCAGACATTACTGAAGCAACTTAGCACGCACATGCTTATCCCTAGACAGTTATCATTTTTACAACAGATAAAGGATGACAGAAAGTGGATTCCTCGGAGAAGACAGTGCCATTAATACGGCTGATTTGCTTTACTGAAATATAAAATGTTTTTCTCTAGTCCCCTAAAATCCAGGATTGTAGGGTTTAAGTGCTTATGGTTGTTATATGAAATAGGTAAGTGACTAAATATTGTATGTTTTCCAGAATCTGAAATAGAATGTTTTACTAACAATGAAATGAAATATTAATTTATTCTTGAGATATAATGCCCAACTTTATCTTAAATTTATTGGTTTATTCTTTCAACAAGTATTTGATTGCTAGAAATTCCCTGGTGGTCCAGTGGTTAGGACGCCATGCTTTCAGTTGCACAGCCAAAAGGAAAATTTGATTGTCAGCTGTGTGCTAAGCACTGTCTTGAACTTGACATACTTAGTGACCAAAACAGGCAAAAATTTCTTTCATTATTTAAGAATTGCAGATGATCATATTTCTTCCTAGAGCTTGAAGGAAAATCAGGGAAGATAATCAACATAACAAATAGAGAAATTATGTCATTCATTAGAATGTGGCAAATGTGGAAGAAATTAAGCTGAGTGAGAGGAATCAGAAGTGCTGGGGGTTAGGAGTCAGGCTGCAGTTTTAAGTAGGATAGTTAGGGAAGGCCCTCATGGGACTGGTGACGTTTGAAGAAGCCTTGAAGGAAATGAGGGGGTTAGTCCTACAGATATTTTGAGAAAGGTAGTATCAAGATAGAAGGAATGGGCTTCCCTGGTGGCTCAGTGTTAAAGAATCTACCTGCCAGTGCAGGAAGCAGGGGTTCGATCCCTGATCCAGGAAGATCCCCCATGCCACGGAGCAACTAAGCCCATGTGGCACAACTGCTGAGCCAGCTCTCTAACACTTGGGAGCCACAGCTACTGAGCCCACGTGCTGCAACTACTGAAGCCCACAAGTCATAGAAGCCGTGTTCCACAAAAGGGGAAGCCACTGCAATGAAAAGCCCATGCGCTACAGCAAGAGTACCCGCTGCTCGTCGCAACTGGGGAAAACCTGTGAATCAATGAAGACCCAGCACAGCCAAAATTAAAATAAATACACTTGTATTTTTAAAAGATAGAAGGAACAAGCAGCGTAAAGAAGCAGACATGGGAGTATGCCTGGTGTGTGCTCTTGAAGAGCAAGAGCCTGTTTCGCTGGATCTAAGGAAGCAGAGGGAAGTAGAAGAGATCGGCTCAAAGAAGTGGCAGGGCCGACACTGCTGGGCCTCTCGGCCGTTGTAAGGACTTCTCTTTATGAGTAAGACTTGATTCAGTAGAAGACTGAGTTTATCTAACTTACGTTTTAAAACAATAACTTGGTTTCTGGTCTGAGAATCCACTGTATGGGGCAGAACACGGAAGACCAGTCAGGAGGCTATTGCAGTAGTT
>SJYV01007873.1:0-13445 GCA_006410875.1 Neotragus pygmaeus | reverse complement strand
ATACATGACTTGAAAAAACCATCCCTTTGACTGTCTCAATGTTTGTTGGTGAAGTGATGTCTCTGCTTTTTAATATGTTGTGTAAGTTGGTCATAACTTTTATTCTAAGGAGCAAGCATCTTTTAATTTCATGGGTGCAGTCACTGTGTGCAGTTATTTTGTAGCTTAAGAAAATATTTTGTCATTGTTTGTATTTTTCTCCCATCTGTTTGCTATGAGATGATGGGACTAGATCTTACAATCCTAGGTTTTTGAATATTGAGTTTTAAGCCAGCTTCTTCATTCTCCTTTTTCACCTTCATCAAATGGCTCTTTAGTTGTTCTTCACTTTCTGTCATTAGGGTTATGTCACCTGCATATTAGGGAATAATGATATTTCTCCCATCAGTCTTCATTCCAGCTTGAGATTCATCCAATTTGGCATTTCACATGATGTACTCTGCATATAAGTTAAATAAGCAGGGTGACAATATACAGCTTTGACATGCTACTGTCACAATTTTGAACCATTGTTCCATGTCCGTTTCTAACTGTTGCTTCTTGACCTGCATACAGGTTTCTCAGGAGTCAAGTAAGGTGATCTGGTAATCCCATCTCTTGAAAAAAAATTCCAGTTTGTTGTGATCCACATAGTCAAAGGCTTTAGTGTAGTCAATGAAGCAGAAATAGATGTTTTTTTCTGGAATTCTCTTGCTTTTTCTATGATCCAACAGATGTTGACAACTTGATCTCTTGTTCCCCTGCCTTTTCTAAATTCAGCTTGTACATTTGGGAGTTCTTTGTTCACATACTGTTGAAGCCTAGCATGAAGGATTTTGAGCATTTACTTTCTAGCACATGGAATGAGCGCAATTGTATGGTAGTTTGAAAATTCCTTAGTGTTGCCTTCCTTTGGGATTGGAATGAAAACTGACCTTTTCCAGTCCGGCCTCTGCTGAGTTTTCCAAATTTGCTTGCGTATTGAGTGCAGCAGTTTAACAGCATCATTTTTTAAGATTTGAGATAGCTTAGCTGGAATTTCTTTTCCTCCAAAAGCTTTGTTCATAGTAATGTGTCCTAAGGACCACTGACTTCACATTCCAGTATGTCTAACTCTAGATGCATGATCACACCATCATGGTTTTCTGGGTCATTAAAACATTTTTTTTTTTTTTGTATAGTTCTTCTGTATCCTTGGAGAAGGAAATGGCAACCCACTCCAGTGTTCTTGCCTGGAGAGTCTCAGGGATGGGGGAGCCTGGTGGGCTGCCATCTCTGGGGTTGCACAGAGTCGGACCCAACTGAGGCAACTTAGCAGTAGCAGTCTGTATCCGTGACACCTCTTCTTAATATCTTCTGCTTCTGTTAGGTCCATACTGCCTCTGTCCTTTACTGTGCCAATCTTTGAGGGAATGTTCCCTTGGTATCTCTAATTTTCTTGAAGAGATCTCTAGTCTTTCCCATTCTATTGTTTTCCTCTCTTTCTTTGCATTGTTCACCTCAGGTTTGACAGAAAACAGCGAAATTCTGTAAAGCAATTTATTCTTCAGTAAAAAAATATTTTTTTTTAATGGAAAAGAAAGGTTTTCTTATCTTTCCTTACTATCCTTTGAACTCTGCATTCAATTGGGGGTATCTTTCCCTTTCTCCCTTGCCTTTTGCTTCTCTTCTTTTCCCAACTATTTGCAAGGCCTCCTCCGGCAACAATTTTGGCTTCCTGTATTTCTTTCTCTTGAGGATGGTTTTGGTCACCACCTCCTGTACAGTGTTAGGAACCTCTGTCTGTAGTACTTCAGGCACCCTGTCTATCAAATCTAATGCTTTCAATCTATTTGTCACTTACACTGTACAATTTTAAGGGATTTGATTTAGGTCACACATGAATTGTCTATTGATTTTTCCTACTTTCTTCAATTTAAATCTGAATTTTACAGTAAGAGTTCATGATCTAAGCCACAGTCAGCTCTACATCTTGTTTTTGCTGACTGTATAGAGTGTCTCCAACTTCGGGTGCAGAGTATAACCAATCTGATTTCAGTATTGACCATCTGGTGATGTCATGTCTAGAGTCTTTTTTATAGGAAGATCATAAAATTATTTAAAGTTTAGACAATGTAAATGACTAAAACTTTAATAAAAGGATCATTTAAAAAACACTTCACAAATTAACTCTGTAAAGTGATTTTTCTAAGATGATTATATCCTAATTCCCCAAAATATCTTTAAAGATATAGGTGCCAATAAGTTTGGAGTTTATACTCCTTCTCTTCTTCCCTAAAGAAACTTTAAAGATTTTATAATACAGACTCTCACACAGCATCCAAATTCTCCTGTATTCAATAAATTTCCTCGTTAGATAGGAAAAACCCAACCTAATTATGAGGCTAATTACACCACTATTAAAAATCTGTATTTACTACTTCAGACTACTGGTAGTAACAACTTGTATGTTAACCTAAAATCCTTATTAAATCCTAGTTTAATGTCTGCATTATCAATTAGAAGGTTGGCTAACTTTGGTGAAATGAGATTTATGCAAGTAATAATGCAGCATAATATGTTACTACTATAAAAACAAGTATAATGCAGTCAGAATTGTTACTGCATACCCATCTTAAAAATGTTTCCCCACATACCTATGTAAAAAATACAATTTGAAGTTACTGACATCACAATATGTAAATAGTTATTATGAATGCACTTAGCATATTCTATAGACACCATATTTACTTTTCAGGGGACTATAAATTATACCATGGAAAAATTACACCATTGGAAAAATCTCATGTTCTAACAGTTCTGTGTGTTCAAATATAATGACCCCAATTACTAAGTATCTAGATTAAAGAATAAATTTTTCTTCAGAAGCATGCTATTTGATTTAGGCCATACATAAATAATGTGTATCATTTCTTTTTTTAAATTTAAATGTATTTATTTTAATTAGAGGCTAATTAATTTACAATATTGTATTGGTTTTGCCATGTACCTTAAGTGCTCACCAGCAAATCATTACTATGCAGAGGCATTCATCACAAGAATGAAGAATTATCATTCATCTCTTCTGTATGTTAAAAGGTGGTCAACTCCAAATCAACAGTGCTCACATCATTATGCCTGTACATAATCATTCAGTTTAAAGATGGGCTGAGTTAAGTACAACTGTAACATATTATAAACAATTTATTGCAAATATGTCACAAGTTAAAACTAGAATACTCTACACAATTGATAACAAGCCATAATAAAATCTTTTCAATAAAACTCTCTCTATAATAAGTTGGCCAACTGGAGATATATGGATATGATAAAGATCTTATTGAAGACGCATACAGGTCAGAATTTTGAGGGGAAAAAAAATCACATCTGCTTCACCAGGCTCTTGAAAAGTATCCATCACTGCATTTCAGAACTTCAAGTCTAGTTTGAAGCCCCAGACAACAGATTTTTAATAGACACCTTGTTTGTCTCTGGTAATGACAACAGAAATCTTGAATTTGTATGATGAAGCTTCTTCTTTATTGAAGTAAAATTGCCATTTAACATCATGTTACCTTCAGATGTATGATATAATAATTTAATAATTGTATGAATTATGGAATGATCACCATAATTAGTGTTGTTTACATCTGTCACCATGCATAGTTGCAATATTTTTTCTTGTGATGAGAACTTTGAACATCTATTCTCATAGCAGCTTTCAAACAGGCAGTAGAGCAGTGGTCTTCATTCTTTTTGGCATAAGGGGCTAGTTCATGGAAGAAAATTTTTCAACAGACTGAGAGTGTGGATGGTTTAGGGATGATAAAAGTGCTTTAGATTTTTCATGTGCTTTATTTCTATTATTGCATTGTGATATATAATTAAATAAGTATAAAACTCACAATAATGCAGAATGAGTGGGATTCTGATTCTGATTTTGATTCTGATTCTGATCCTGAGCTTGTTTTCCTGAAACTAGATGGTCCCATCTGAGGGTCATGGGAAACAGTGATACCTGAAGTATATTACTTATTCTAGTCTACTCCATAATCTTGTTTGGTTGTTGGCATTGCAGAAAAACAGGCTTCACAAAGATAGGATGTTGGAAGTGGAAGCAGGCTTTTCATTGCTTTGGTGGTGATCTCAGGATATTCCACTTTGATGTTAATCCAGAATGTATGGAGATTTGAAGTTATCTGAAACATACATTTAATGCCACCATCATTTGTGATCTCAAGCAGTTGATCCTCTTCTAGTAAGGACAAAGTTGAATCACCTGGCTAGTTCACAAATGGGTCACAAATCCACTCCTTCGAAGTTCAGGGGTCTTTTGTGGTTGGGAAGTGGTGCTCAAACTCTTAAAAACTGAGATAGGCGACCATGCACCAGCTGGGAGAAAGAAGGCACTTGGTCAGTCTCATTCAAAATCTCTACTAATGTTTGAAACATGTCAAAAATTCCAGTGTTCACTTGTTGCCCCTGTAATCCCAGTTTGGCTTTGAATGCAGCCACTTTTTATTTAAATGCAGTCACCATTCTCCCCTGAAGTGACAGATTGAGTTCACTGAGCAGGTTGATTATGTCACACAAGTAAGCAAAATCTGTGACCCATTCTGTCACTGAAATGTGCTGCCAGTGGTGACTGTTTTCTGAAAGAAATCCATGGATATTGATGTATGGCAAAACCAATACAATATTGTAAAGTAAAAAGAAAGAAATCCCTGGAGCTGTTTTCATAATTCAAAAACACTGACCACTGAACTACCTATAGAAACCTGGCTCACTTCTGTGTATAAGACAAAGCATGAGTTCTCTGCATCCATCTCCTCACAGAGCTGCATGAACAGATATAAGTTAAGGGAAGAAGCTGAAGTTGAATGCTTCTACAAGAACCTTCTAGAAGTAACACCAAAAACAATGTCCTTTACATCATAGGGGAATGGAATGCAAAAGTAGGAGGTCAAGACATACCTGGAGTAACAGGCAAGTTTGGCCCTGGAATACAGAATGAAGCAGGACAAAGGCTAACAGAGTTTTGCCAAGAGAATGCACTGGTAATAGCAAACACCCTCTTCCAACAACACAAGAGATGACTCTACACATGGACGTCTCCAGATGGTCAATACCAAAAACAGATTTATTATATTCTTTGCAGCTGAAGATGGAGAAGCCCTATACAGTCAGCAAAAACAAGACCAGGAACTAACTGGCTCAGATCATGAACTCCTTATTGCAAAATTCAGATTTAAATTGAAGAAAGTAGGGAAAACCACTAGATCATTTCAATATGACCTAAAACAAATCCCTTATGATTATAAAGTAGAAGTGACAAATAGATTCAAAGCATTAAATCTGATAGCCAGAGTGCTTGAAGAACTAAGGATAGAGGTTCGTGACATTGTACAGGAGGCAGTGATCAAGAATAACCCCAGGAAAAAGATATGCAAATGATCAAAATGGTTGTCTGAGGAGGCTTTACAAATAGCTCAGAAAAGAAGAGAAGCTAAAGGCAAAAGAGAAAAGGAAAGCTATCTTATCTAAATGCAGGGTTCCAAAGAACAGCAAAGAGAGATATGAAAGCCTTCCTAAGTGATCAATGCAAAGAAACAGAGGAAACCAATAGAAGGGGAAAGACTAGAGATCTCTTCAAGAAAATTAGATACCAAGTGAACAATTCATGCAAAGATGGGCACAGTAAAGGACAGAAGCCATATGGACCTAACAGTGACAGAAGATATTTAGAAAAGGTGGCAATAATACATGGAAGAGCTATACAAAAAAGATCTTCATGATCCAGATAACCACCATAGTGTGATCAGTCACCAAGAACCAGACATCCTGGAATGTGACGTCAAATGGGCTTTAGGAAGCATCACTTTGAACAAAGATAGTGGAGGTGATGGAATTCCAGTTGAGCTATTTCAAGCCCCAAATGATGATGCCATTAAAAGGTTGCACTCAATATTCCAGCAAATTCGGAAAACTCAGCAGTGGTCACAGGATTGAAAAAGGTCAGTTTTTATTCCAATCCTAAAGAATGGCAATGCCAAATAATGTTCAAACTATCATACAATTGCACTCATCTCACATTCTAGTAATGGAGAAGGCAATGGGACCCAACTCCAGTAATCTTGACTGGAAAATCCCATGGACCAAATAGCCTGGTGGGCTGCAGTCCATGCGGTTGCTAAGAGTCGGACACGACTGAGCGACTTCCCTTTCACTTTCATGCGTTGGAGGAAATGGCAACCCACTCCTGTGTTCTTGCCTGGAGAATCTCAGGGATGGGGGTGCCTGGTGGGCTTCCATCTATGAGGTCACACAGAGTTGGATGTGAACTGAAGTGACTTAGCAGCAGCAGCACATACTAGTAGAGTAATGCTTAAAATTCTCCAGGGTAGGTTTCAATAGTACATGAACCAAGTGCTTCCGTATTTTCCAGTTGGATTTAGAAAAGGCAGAGGAACGAGACATCAAACTGCCAACACTGGTTAGATCATAGAAAAATCAAGAGAGTTGCAAAAAATAGTCTGCATTATTGACTATGCCAAAGCCTTTGACTGTGTGGATCACAAGAAACTGCAAAATTGTACGAGAGATGAGAGTAACAGATCACCTTACATGCCTCCTGAGAAATCTGCATGCAGGTCAAGAAGCAACAGTTAGAACCAGACATGGAACAGTGAACCGGTTCCAAATTGGGAAAGGAATGTGACAAGTCTCTATATTGTCACCCTGCTTATTTAACTTATATGCAGAGTACATCATGTGAAATGCCAGGCTGGATGAAGCACAAGCTGAAATCAAGATTTCTGGGAGAAATATCAGCAACCTCATATATACAGATGACCCCACCCTTATGGCAGAAAGTGAAGAGGAATTGAGGAGCCTCTTGATGAAAGTGAAAGAGGAGAGTGGAAAAACTGGCTTAAAACTCCACATTCAAAAAACTAAGACCATGGCATCTGGTCCCATCACTTCATGGGAAATAGATTGGCAAGCAATGGAAACAGTGAAAGACTTTCTTTTCTTCGGCTCCAAAATCGCTACAGATTGTGACTGCACCCATGAAATTGAGAAGTTATGATAAATCATGACAGTATATCAAAAAGCAGAGACATTACTTTGCCAACAAAGGTCCATTTAATCAAAGCTATGGTTTTTCTGGTAGTCATGTATGGATACGTATGTTGGACAATAAAGAGGACTGAGTGCTGAAGAATTGATGCGTTTGAACTGTGGTGTTGGAGAAGACTCTTGAGAGTCCCTTGGACTGCAAGGAGATCCAACCAGTCCATCCAAAATGATATCAATCCTGAATAGTCATAGAAGTTCTCATGCTGAAGCTGAAGTTCCNAACAAGAGAGAGGACTGAGTGCTGAAGAATTGATGCGTTTGAACTGTGGTGTTGGAGAAGACTCTTGAGAGTCCCTTGGACTGCAAGGAGATCCAACCAGTCCATCCAAAATGATATCAATCCTGAATAGTCATAGAAGTTCTCATGCTGAAGCTGAAGTTCCATTACTTTGGCCACCTGAATCAAAGAACTGACTCGTTGGAAAAGACCCTGATGCTTGGAAAGATTGAAGGCAGGAGGAGAAGGGGACTATGCAGGATGAGATGGGTGGATGGCATCACCAACTCGATGGACATGAGTTTGAATAAGCTCTGGGGGTTGATGATGGACAGGGAAACCTGGCGTGCTACAGTGAATAAGGGTTGCAAAAAGTCAGACACGACTGAGCAACTGAACTGGACTGACTTGAATGCAGCTGATAATTTTAATCATGTCCTTCAAAACGTTGTTAAGTTCAGGTGGTGTTTTTTTGGCTAGCCAGCAATGCTCCGGGCTTCCTTGGTAGCTGAGTGTTATGGAGTCTGCCTGCAATGCAGGAGACCTGGGTGTGATCCTTGGTTTGGGAACATTCAGAAGTGACCTCTTTGACCCAAGTAGTAAAACCATAAAGCTCATTCAGTCATGGCAGCTGCTCTATCCATGCATAAAATGACACAAAATGATTTATTCAGTTTTCCTGATGTGTAATCATTCAAAGGGGCTTTCCTGGTAGCTCAGTTGGTAAAGAATCCCCCTTCAATACAGGAGACCCTGGTTCAACTTCTGAGTTGGGAAGTTACCCTGGAGAAGGGATAGGCTACCCACTCCAGTATTCTTGAGCTTCTCTGGTGGTTCAGTTGGTAAATAAATAATTCACCTGCAATGAGTGAGGCCTGGGTTTGATCCCTGAGTTGGGAAGATCCCCTGGAAGAGGTAATGGCAACCCACTCCAATATTCTTGCCTGGTGAATTCCCATGACAGAGGAGCCTGGTGGGCTACAGTCCATGGGGTCACAAAGAGTTGGACATGACTCAGCGACTAAGCACAATACACAACAACACAATCATTCAAAGACTTGAATATTTCTGAAGCTATGGTGTTGGTGGGCAGCAGAAGTGTATATAACACATCCTCCTGCAAATACATCACGCAAAAATAAGCATTGTTGCCTTGTTGTCAACACCAGTAGACTTGTCCACCTGGATTGCTTACCCTGTGATGTGTGCTATGCTGTACTGTACTTTACTTAGTCTCTCAGTCATGTCCAACAATTTGCAACACTATGAACTGTAGCCTGGCAAGCTCCTCGGTCCATCAAGATTCACTAGGCAAGAAAACAGAAGTGGATTGCCATACCCTCCTCCATGGGATCTTCCTGACCCAGGAATCGAACTGGGGTCTCCTGCATTGCAGGCAGATTCTTTACCAGTTGAGCTACCAGGGAAGCCTGGTGACTCATTAAACTTCTCTGAAAATTGTAGCTCAGTAGCCTCTGCTATTTCATCAGTTACTCTAGTTTCGGTGCTAGCTGAAAGAGGAATACATGCCACAATTGGGACTGTACCCTCTCCTAAAAGTTCATGACGAGTGTTCTTAGAAGCAGGCAGGATCAACTCTTCACCAGTAGTAAAATAACTTTTTTTTTGGAAATTAATTAATTTATTTTAATTGGAGGCTAATTACTTTACAATACTGTAGTGGTTTTTCCCCATACATTGACATGAATCAGCCATGGATGTATATGTGTCCCCCATTCTGAACGCCCCTCAACTTCCCCCCATCCCATCCCTCAGGATTGTCCCAGTGTACTGACACTGAGCACCCTGTCTCATGCATCAAATCTGGACTGGTGATCTATTTCACATAGTAAAGGGCTTCTTAGCTTTAGCAATGTGGTTCAGTTCGATTCAGTTTCTCAGTCGTGTCTGACTTTTTGTGACTCCATTCACTGCAGCACGCCAGGCTTCCCTATCCATCACCAACCAAAGCCCAGAGCTTACTTAAGCTCATGTCCACCAAGTCACTGATGCCATTCAACCATCTTATCCTCTATCATCCCCTTCTCCTCCTGCCTTCAATCTTTCCCAGCACCAAGATCTTTTCAAATGAGTCAGTTCTTCACATCAGGTGGCCAGAATATTGGAGCTTCAGCTTCAGCATGAGTCCTTCTAATGAATGTTCAGGACTGATTTCCTTTAGAATGGACTAGTTTGATCTCCTTGCAGTCCAAGGGACTCTCAAGAGTCTTCTCCAACACCACAGTTCAAAATCATCAATCTTTCAGCACTCAGTTTTCTATATGGTCCAACTCTCACATCCATACAATACTATTGGAAAAGCCATAAATTTGACTAGATGGATCTTTGTCAGCAAATTGTTGTCTCTGCTTTTTAATATGCTTTCTAGGTTTGTCATAGCTTATCTTCCAAGGAGCAAGAATCTTTTAATTTCATGGCTGCAGTCACCATCTACAGTGATTTTGGAACCCAAGAAAAAAAAGACTTTCACTGTTTCCTTTGTTTGCCCATCTATTTCCCATGAAGTGACATGATCTTAGTTTTTGAATGTGGAGTTTTAAACCACTTTTTACTGTTTCACTTTCATCAAGAGGCTCCTCAGTTCCCCTTCGCTTTTTGCCATCTGGGTGGTGTCATCTGGAGGTTATAGATATTTCTCCCAGAAATCTTCATTTCAGCTTGTGCTTCATCCCACCCCGCATTGCTCATGATGTACTCTGCATATAAGTTAAATAAACAGGGTGACAATATACAGACTTGTCGCACTCCTTTCCTAATTTGGAACCAGTCCACGGTTCCATGTCTGGTTCTAACTGTTGCTTCTTGACCTGAATGCAGATTTCTCAGGAGGCAGGTAAGGTGGTCTATTATTCCCATTTCGTGAATAATTTCCCACAGTTTGTTGTGATCCATACAGTCAAAAGCTTTGGCATAGTCAATAAAGCAGAAGTAGATGTTTTTGTGGAATGTTCTTGTTTTTTCTTTGATCCAACAGATGTTGGCAATTTGATCTCTGGTTCCTCTGCCTTTTTTAAACCCAGTTTGAACATCTGGAAGTTCTTTGTTCATGTACTGTTGAAATCTAGCTTGGAGAATTTTGAGCATTACTTTGCTAGTACGTGGGATGAGTGCAATTGTGTGACAGTTGGAACATTCTTTGGCATTACCTTTCTTTGAAATTGGAATAAAAATTGACCTTCCAGTCCTGTGGCCACTGTTGAGTTTTCCAAATTTGCTGGCATATTGAGTGCAGCTCTTTAACAGCATCATCTTTTAGGATTTGAAAGAGTTCATCTGGAATTCAATCACCTCCAATAGCTTTGTTCATATTGATGCCTCCTAAGGTCCACTTGACTTTGTACTCCAGGATGTCTGGCTCCAGGTGTGTGATCACACCATTTAATTATCTGGGTCATTAAGTTTTTAAATTTTTTGTATAGTTTTTCTCTGTATTCTTGCCATCTCTTCTTTATATCTCCTGCTTCTTTTGGGTCCTTAAATTTCTGTCCTTTATTGTAACCATCTTTGCATCAAATGTTCCCTTTGTACCTCTAGGTTTCTTGAAAAGATCTCTAGTCTTTCCCATTCTATTGTTTCCCTCTATTTCTTTGCATTGATCACTTAAGAAGGCTTTCTAGCCACCAAGAATGATGCTCTCAGTGAGGACACATTTGTTGAACTGTTGACCTTCTATAATTGCTTCTATTCTTCATGTTCATTTTTTTTTCTTTTGAACAAATACAGTGGCTTGTCTTATAATTCAGGTGTTTGGTCTTCATGTCATGAAGCAATTTTGAAGGTTTCATGGCTTTTTGGGATAGTGATTGCCACATATTATATAAACCAGCATTGGAGAATGTGAATCACCTGTTTCAACGAACCTGTAACCTAATTAGTTCTCTATATTGTATTTAAATTGAGCTTTCTTCTTGTTGTCTCTATTAGAGTCTTCTGCTCTGTCATCATTGGGTCTTTTGTAATTTTCAACGAAGCTCCCCAGTGACATTTTTTTCTTTTTAAACTCATTTTGGCTAGTGTTATCTTGTGGGCTTACCAAAGCTGTGATTGAGACAAGTGTGCAGTGTAGAAAAGAGGCATGGATGGAAGTGGTAAACCAAATAATGAGTTGACCGTGCATGGACTAAAATAAGTGTCAGATTTTAACTTAAAGCTTCCTATCACATGCAGATTGTCACTTGCCACTCGATAATATGGACTAGATATGAGTGTGCAAGCAATTGATTTATTATTGTCTCTGTACAATCGAACCTCTCTGCTAGTGATGATATGTATTTGTAGCCACTCCCACATCACTACCTCAGCTCAACCACAGATCATCAAGTATTAGATTCTCATAAGGAGTGTGCAACCTAGATCCCTTACATGCAGAGTCAGCAGTAAGGTTTGCACTCCTATGAGAATCTAATGCTGCTGCTTATCTAACAGGAGGCAGAGCTCAGGCAGTAATGAGAGTGATGAGTAACTGTAAATACAGATGAAGCTTCATTCACTCACTCACTGCTCACTTCCTGCTGTGTGACCTGGTTCCTAACAGGTCGTGGACTGTTGATACTGTTTTAACATAGAATCCTTGGATTGTTTTGCTATCAGAGTAAAGCTGGTCTGATAAAATGTTTAAAAATAATTCCTCCTCTTCCATATTTTGGAAGAGTTTGAGAAAGAATGCCTTTAATTCTTTTTTGAATATTTGGTAGAATTCACCAGTTAAGACTTATGGTGTTGGCCTTCTATTTGTGGGTACTTTTGCTTACAGATTAAATCTGTGTGCTGTTGATCAGCCTATTTAGATTTCTATTTCTTTATGTTCTAGTCTTGGAAGAGTTTATGTTTCCAATAATTTACTCATATCTTCTAGGTTGTCAAATTTGTTGTCATGATATTGTTTCTAGTAGTCTCCTGTGATCCTTTGCACTTCTGTACTATTAGTTGTGATATGTCTTCTTTCATTTAATTTTGAACTTATTTTTAATTGGAGGATAATTGCTCTACAATGTGTTCTTGGTTTCTGCCATAAAACAGCATGAGTTAGACATAAGTTTACATATATCCCCTCCCTCTAGTACCTCGCACTAACTCCCCATTCCACCCCTCTAGATTGTCACAGAGCACTGGGTTAAATTCCCTGTTGTTGTACAGCAGCTTCCAACTAGCTATCTGTTTTACATATGGTAATGTATAAACTCTGATGCTATTCTCTCAGTACATTATCAACCTCTCTTTACTCTGCTGTGTCCACAATCTTTTCTCTGTATCTCTGTCTGTATTCCTGCCCTGCATATAGGTTCATCAATATGGTTTTTCTATATTCCATATATATGTATTAATATGCAATATTTGCCTTCCTCTTTCTGACTTACTTCACTCTGTAAAACAGGTTCTAGGTTCCTTAACTCCAGTTCAACTGACTCAAATTTATTGCTTTTTATGACTAACATTCCATTGTGTGTGTACACACACACACACACATATATACGCACACACTTCTTTATCCATTCATCTGTCAATGGACATCTAGGTTGTTACCATGTTCTGGCTATTAATAATGCTGCTACGAACATCAGGGTACATGTGTGTTTTTGAATTCTGGTTTTCTTAGGGTATATGCCTAGTAGTGGGATTGCTGGGTCATACAGTAGTTTTATTCCTACTTTTTAAAGGAATCTCCATAATGTTCTCCACAGGGGCTCTATCAATTCTCATTTCCACCAACAATGAAAAAGGGTTCCCTTTTCTCCACATCCTCTTAAGCATTTATTTTTGTAAATGCTTTGATGATGGCCATTCTGAGCAGTGTGATGTGATACCTCATTGTAGTTCTGATTTGCATTTCTGTAATAATGAGCTAGGACCTTACTAGTGGCTCAGTAGTAAGATGCAATGCAGAAGAAGCAGGAGATATGGGTTCAATCCTGCATCAGAAAGATTCCCTGAAGGAAAACATGGCATCCCACCCCAGTATTCTTGCTGGGAAAGTCCCAGGATGGAGGAACCTAGTGGACTACAGTCCACGGAGTGGCAAAGAATCAGACACAACGGAAGCAACTCAACATGCAATAATGAGCTATCTTTAGCATCTTTTCACATGTTTATTGGCCATCTGTATGTGTTC
>SJYV01007867.1:6279-19180 GCA_006410875.1 Neotragus pygmaeus | reverse complement strand
TAAATATATATATATATACATTATAATACCAAAAACCTGTATCTCTCTTTAATGCATATATAAAAAAATATTTAAGTACATATGAATGAGTTGAATCTAGTAATATATAAAAATGATTATAAATGATGAACAAATGGAGTTTATCCAAGGTATTTGAGTTTCATTCAGTAATATATATATATACACTCTACTCAACAAGAACAAGTGATCATCCAATAAGGCAGATAGCATTGACAAGTCCAAGACAACCCAAATCGATGAATCATGTAAATTTGAAATATATGAACAACATTCAGGGTTTGAAATTTTTAAGCAATCACCAGAAGTTTTGAACATTAAATGCCAGAGATCAGCCATATCTCCAACAACTCACTGAGAAGACCCTTTCATCTAATCAGCAGTTATGACAGAATCCCTTTGTCAAATTTTGCACAAAGGAAGAAAAACCTTAATTGATAATTAGTCAAATGCATTTGCAGAATTTAGTTCTTAATGCTATTGTTTGATTTTTAACAGCTAAATGAGAAATCGTCCACAAGCCATAAAAATCCATCTACATAAACCGTAAAATTTAGGGTTTTAGTAGATTCACAGAGTTATGCACACATCATCTCAATCTAACCTTAGAATATTTTTATCATCTCTATAGAAACACCATACTAATTTGCACTCACTCTTCATTCTTTTCCTCTCTACAACCTAGGCCTAGGCAACCAGTAATTACTTTTCTATCTTTATACATTTGCATATTCTGGACATTTTCTAGAAACACATCAGATAATGCATAGATTTTAGTGACTGGCTTTTTCACTAAGCATAACGTTTTCTAAGTTTACCCTGTGGTCTAACTCACTGTGTCATTCCTGCTGCTGCTAAGTCACTTCAGTCGTGTCCGACTCTGTGCAACCCCATAGACAGCAGCCCACCAGGCTCCTCCGTCCCTGGGATTCTGCAGGCAAGAACACTGGAGTGCATTGTCATTTCCTTCTCCAATGCATGAAAGTGAAAAGTGAAAGTGAAGTCGCTCAGTCATATCCGACTTAGCGACCCCATGGACTGCAGCCTTCCAGGCTCCTCCACCCATGGGATTTTCCACGTGAGAGTACTGGAGTGGGTGCCATTGCCTTCTCCGTGTGTCATTCCTAGTTATGGTCAAACACTATTCCATTGTATGGACTTATCACATGCTATTTATCTCTTTAATAGTTTATAAATTACAGAATTTTTATTGTTTCCACTATTTTTGCTTTATGAATAATGCTGTGAACATTCATCCTAAGCTTCTGTGTGGATTTAGGTTTTAACTTATCTTGTGTAAATATGTAGAAATAATGTTACTAGTTGATCTAATAACTATGACTATCATTTTAAGGGACCACCAAATTACTTTTGAAAGGAACTGCACCATTTTAAATCACCACCAACAATATATGAGGATTTCAAATTCTTCACATCCTCATCAACTCTTGTTAGTCTCTCATTTTAATTATACCCATCATGGTGGCTAGGAAGTAGTTTTGATTTGCATTTCCCTAGTGATTAATCATATTTATCATTTTCATGTGCTATTAGCAATTTTTACTTTTAAAATATGTATACAAATTATTGTGAACAAAAGGATACTTTTTTATGAATTCAACGTTTCTAAATTTATTGAGACTTGCTTTGTGGACAAGTATGGTCTAGACTGCAGAATGTTCCATGTGCACTTTTTTAAAAAATGTGTATTTGTTGGGGGGGTTAAGTTTTCTATTCATGTTTATAAAACATGCACATTGTTCAAGTCTAATATTTTCTAATCTGATGTCTAGAAATTCAATCCATTACTAAAGTATGATAATGGAAACTATTATTTTAGAATTCTCTTTCTCTTTTCAATTCTGTTAATGTTTGCCTCATATATTTGGGACTGTTTTTTGCTGCATGTATTTTTATTTCTTCTATAATCTTGATGAATTGACCCTTTTATAAAAATGTTATGACTTAGTCTCTTGTAAAAGTTTTTGACTTAAAGCCTATTTTGTCTGACATTAGTATAGTCATTGTTGCTCTCATTTTGTTACCATTTGCATAAATTGACTTTTTCAATTTTTCACATTGAATCTATTTGTGTCTTTGGATATAAAGTTAACCTCTTGTAGACAGTATGGAATTGCATAGCTCTTTTTTTAATTTATTCAATCAATTTCTGCTTCTTGACTGGAGGTTTAATCAAATTAACTTTAAGATAATTACTGTTAAGAATTTATTTCTGTCATTTTGCTCTTTGTTCTCAACATGTCTTTCTACTTTTTTGTTCTTGCTTTACTCCATTAATGACTTCCTTTTCTAAGAGTTTTATGGTGTAAAATTTGCCTTCCCTCTCATTTCCTTTGGTATTATTGTTTAGATAATTTCTTAACAGAGAACATGAAAAGTGGAATTCATAACTTAAATTTATTAAAACTAGTTTTAATTGATAAGTAGCTAGAGTCAGTCAGTCAGTTCAGTCAATCAGTCATGTCCTACTCTTTGCGACCCTATGGACTGCAGCTTGCTAGTCCATCATCAATTGCCAGTCCTTGCTCAAACTCATGTCCATCGAGTTGGTAATGCTATCCAACTATCTCATAATCTGTCATCCCCTTCTCATTCTACCTTCAATCTTTCCCGACATCAGGGTCTTTTCCAATGAGTCAGATCTTTACAACAGGCCAAAGTATTGAAGCTTCAGCCTCAGCATCAGTCCTTCCAATAAATATTCAGGACTGATTTCCTTTAAGATGGACTGGTTGGGTCTACTTGCAGTCCAAGGGACTCTCAAGAGTCTTCTTCAACACCACAGTTAAAAAGCATCAATTCTTCAATGCTCAGCTTTCTTTATAGCCCAACTGTCACAGCCATACATGACTACTGGAAAAACCAAAGCTTTGACCAGATGAACCTTTGTTGGCAAAGTAATGTCTCTACTTTTTAATATGCTGTGTACGTTGGCCATAGCTTTTCTTCCAAGGAGGAAGCATTTCATGGCTGCAGTCACCATCTGCAGTGATTTTGGAGCCCAGGAAAATGAAGTCTGTCACTGTTTCCATTGTTTTTCCATCTATTTGCCATCTATCTAACTATCTATTTCCCATCTATATGGTGATGGGACTGGATGTCATGATCTTAGTTTTCTGAATGTTGAGTTTTAAGCCAACTTTTTCACTCTCCTCTTTTACTTTCACCAAGAGGCTCTTTAGTTCTTTGCTTTCTGCCATAAGGGTGGTGTTATCTGCATATCTGAGGTTATTGATATTTCTCCTGGCAATCTTTATTGGAGCTTGTGCTTCATCCAGCCCAGCATTTTTCACGATGTACTCTGCATATAAGTTAAATAAGCAGGGTGACAATAAGCCATACCTCCACAGGATACACTCAAACACTCAAAGGCAGGACTGGCTCAATCTCTGTGAGGTCTCCTGGTGTACACAAAGTTTTGTCTGAGCCCTCCAAGTGTCTCTGCCAGGTATGGGGTTTCATTCTAAACACAATTTCACCCCTCCTAGCATCTTGCTGGGGCTTCTCCTTTGCCTTTGAATATGGGGTATCTTTTTTTGGTGGACTCCAAAGTTCTCCTGTTGACAGTTGTTCAGCAGTGAGTTGTAATTTTGGAGTTCTCATAGAAGTAGATGAACATATATCTTCCTACTCCATCTTGTAAACACGTAGCTTCAATAGAATTCAAATATGTTTCCTATATAGTTCCATCTCCCATTTATTGTGATATTCACAATAAATATATAATAGATGTTTCAGTAGTAAAGACTCTGCCTGCCAATGCCTGGAAGATCCCATGGACAGAGGACCCTGGCTGGCTACAGTCCAGGAGATCACAAACTATTGGACACAATTGAGCAACTAAGTATGCATGCATAGTGTGTGTGTGTATACACTTTACAATTATTGTTTCATGCATTTGCTTTTTAAATAATATAGGGAATATAAAGATGAGTTAAAAAACAAAATAACAACAATACTGGATTTTATGTTTACTTATGCAGCTACTTTATATCATGTTTTTTCTTTTATGTTTTTGATTTACTTTATGGTATCCTTTTATTTCAGCCTGAAGGACTCCTTTCAGTGTTTACTGTCGAGCAAATGTACTAGTACCAAACTCTTTCATCTTTTGTTTTTAATCTAAAGTATCTTAATTACTCTTTCATTTCTTAAGGACAGTTTTGTCAAATATAAAATTCTTGGTTGACAATTTTTTTTTCTTTTATGATTTAAAAAATATCATTCACTCTCTTCTGGTTGCCATGTTTATAATGAGAAATCTGCCATTTTATTGAAGATACACTGTACATTTTTTCAAAGATTTTCCCTTTGTCTAACTGTAATGTGTCTTTGTGTGGATTTCTTTGGGTTTATTTTTCTCTGAGAAAGGGAGGAGAAGGGGATGATAGAAAACAAGTTGGTAGGATGGCATCACCAATTCAATGGACATGAGTTTGAGCCAGCTCCAGGCAATTGTGAAGGACAAGGAAACCTGGTGTGCTATCGTCCATGGGGGTCACAGAATCAGGCACGACTGAGCGATTGAACATTTTTCTCTGATTTTTTTGAATTTCATTATTGTGTAAATTAATATCCTTTATAAAATTCAGAAAGTTTCAGCTATTGAATATTCGTGAATTTTTTTGTGCTCCAATGCCTACTTTACACTTGGGATTCCCATTACATATATGTTGTCATGAGAGGCATGTTTGCTCAGTTGTGATCTACTTTTTGCAACTGTATGGCCTGCAGCCTACCAGGCTACTCCGTCCATGGGATTTTCCAGGTAAGAATACTGGAGTGGATTGCCATTTCCTTCTCCAGGGTTCTCCCTGACCCAAGGATTAAATATGTGTTTCTTACATCAGCAGACAGATTCTTTACCAACTGTGTGTCACCTGGAAAGCCCCTATGTTGGTATATTTTGTAATAATCCACAATTCTCTTAGTCTCTGTTTAATGTTCCTTATTCTTTATGCTTTCTATTCCTCAGAAGAAATCATTTCAATTGCCTATCCTCAAGCTCACTGATCCTGCATTATTCTATTACATCTATTTTCCTGTTCAAATATGCTATTGAGATGCTCTAATACATTATTTTAGCTATTGTAATTTTAAGGTCATGGACTAGTTTACTCTTTTTACATTTTTTTTGATTGACATTCTCAAAAGTTTATACATAATTCCCCTAATTTACATTACATCTTATCTATAGTTGCTTCTTTTTTAAAAAAACTTTTTGAATATATTTAGAAGTCAATCTATAGCCTGTAGTTTGTAAATCCAATCAGGGACAGTTTTTGTTAGTTTCCTCGGTAATTTGGTCACATATTGCTTTTTTAAACATGTTTTGTAAAATATTGCTTAAAAAAACAATATGTTCAACAATTTAATGTGTTACCCACGGAAAGCAAATTGTTTCTCTTCCTAAGAGTTTTCATTTATTTCTCTAGCTGTTTGTTTAGTGATTCTTAAAAACTATTTCTTTAAATGTATGACCTTTGCTATGTATAATCTCTGAATTTTCTGCTACTTCAGCTTGTGTTCAGTTAATGGCTTTTTAGATATTTCACAGAATGATAAAATGGAGACAGAGAGAGAGAGGGAGAGAGAGGGGGAACTCTCAATCATCGCAGGTTGGCTCTGTACTGTGGGACTCTTTTGATTCTTAGCTGGGCTATTTACAATTCTACCATTGCTTTTACTTCTTAAGTTCTAGGCACTCAGACTAGCAAACAGAAAAAATCTTAAGATCCCCTCAAGTTTTTTCTGAGTATGTGCATTGCCTCAGGTTTGCACATGATTTTCCAAATTCCCCAGTGTACATGGGCACTTCTGAATTCTCTAATTTTCCAAAGAAACTCTTTCCTCAAGTTTATTTCTTGAGGACAACAAATTTTAGTCGTTCCATTGTTTGATTTAACTGTAACCTTTTGCTCCAAGAAACTGTATGTTTTTATGTTGTTTGTTTACCTTAAACTATTTTTAAGAAACCCCCACAACTTTTCTACACTGAGTGAGTTTTGATTTAGATCAAAAACAAAGATAAGCAACTTGAATCAGTCTTTCAGGAAGCCCCATATAGAATAAATAATTCTTTGATGATCAATTCTGCTCTGCTCTCTCTGTTTTCAAGAACCAAGGTTCTACATTGGAAACAAAAGGTACTATCTCCAAACCATTATGATGAAGGGAAGGAAGGCAGGGCAACGGCAAGTAAAAGCACTACATTATTCTACTTATAAAGTTCCCTTTTTCTTGATTCAGCTATAAGCCTTTGACTGTTTTCCAGCGTTCTAAGAAAGTTGATCTGCATATCTTGACCTTTCTTTTATGTTTCTGGCAAGATGGCTTCTTGGAGTGTTCTACTCCACTATTTTTACTGACATCTTCACTTTATTTTAAATGATAGGCTTGCCAGAAACAAATTCTTTTATTTTTCCTTCATATACCAATTTCTCTATTTCATATTTATCAATAAAGGATATTTTCACTAGATATACATTAAAAAACTTTTCTACTTTTTCTATCAAATTATATATATTTATGTTGTTGTTTAGTTGCTAAGTCATCTCTGACTCTTTGCTACCCTATGGACTGAAGGCCACCAAGCTCCTCTGACCATTACATTTCCCAGGCAAGGCTACTGGAGTGGGTTACCATTTCTTTCTTCATATAATATATATTATATAATAAATATACTGTGTATATACAGATATAGATACACACACACATATATGTCACTTGACAAGTTTTTTCTTTGAGTACTTCTGGCTTCCATGGTTTCAAATGAGAAACTGAATTCACTGTAAATTTGCATTCTCATATAAGAAAAGTATCCTTTCTTTTTGGGATATTTTCAGAAACTTTTGTTTTTAGTTTTCAGANTTCTGGCTTCCATGGTTTCAAATGAGAAACTGAATTCACTGTAAATTGGGATTCTCATATAAGAAAAGTATCCTTTCTTTTTGGGATATTTTCAGAAACTTTTGTTTTTAGTTTTCAGAAATTTAATTGTGATGTATTTCTGTGTGGATTTCTTTGAGTATAGCATTTGGGGTGTATTCACTTTATTAAATCTCTAGACTTAAGTCATTTCCAAAATTTGAGAACTTTACAGTCATAAGTTCTCTAAATACTTTTTTTTTGTTGTTCGACACTCTGTCCTTTCTTTTGGGAATCTGATGATAAAATGGTCAACTTTCTAAAATTATTGTCCCCAAAGTCTGTGAGACATTTTTACATTTTCAGTCTATGTCCTCTGTTGTTCAGATTTGGTACATTCTATTGATTTGTCCTTAAGTTCACTGACTTCATCCTCTATAATTTACATTCTGCTATTGAGCCCAACTTGTGAGTTTTTATTTCAATTACTTTATTTTCCAGTTCTACAATTTCTGTTTCATTATTTTTATTTAATTTATATTTCTTTAGAGAGATTTTCTATGTTTTATCTTGTTTCACTAAAATTCAGAATTGTTTGTTGAAGCATTTTTATGAAAGCTGCTTTAAAATATTTGTAAGATAATTCCAACATCTGATTAAAATCAGTATTGACATCTATTGATTGTCTTTTGTCATTCATGCTGTCATTTTTCTGATTCCCATAATGAATGATTTTCAAATGCATCATTAATACCTTAGCAATCAGGATACTCTGTTTCTTATTTGTCTTGTTTTTATAACAGGACATCCCCTTGGTTAGGTGTAGCACACTGGCCTGGTGGTTGTGCATATTCAGATCCCTCTTAGACCTCATCAACTCTACTTCATCAAAAGTGAAGCACTTACCCATACTGTTTCATTACTGATGGGTAAGATGAAATTTCAGCTCCCCTTGAGTCAGCTTGATACTTTCCTGGTGAGACAGGACAATACCTTATTGCCTTCTAGTTGAGATGTAATACCACTATCAACAAGGAAAGTGGAAGAGAAAAGATTACTCAACTCTTTTGTTGTTTCAAGTTGACAGCAGAGTTTTTGTCTCCTTTTTGACCAGATGACGGCAGGAGAAAATGCCAACTAGATCTTCCTTATTCCTCATTTTTCTGCTTCACTGATGTTAGTTGGTTGTGGAACCTCAGATATATACTGAATCCCAATGATATCAAAGGACTAGAATATTGACTATTTCAATTTAAAGAACTTTGTTCTGATCACTGATATTAAGTGTGTGTGTGTGTGTGTGTGTGTGTGTGTGTGTAAGCTCAGCTTGCTGCTTGACTTATTGACATCACCATCAAGAATTGATCATTGCACCTTGAATAATTACAATGCCCCATGCTGTCTCTCTCTACTGCACAATGCATTTTATATTATCTTGGGTATGGATCTGATGTTATATATATATATTCTTGTGTGCATGTGTGTGAAATGCTTATTACTCACAATAACATGCATATTGTGGTAGAGAAATACTTTCATAAAATTATCCTTAATTTGTCCTAATTTTGTCATCTAAATAACCAAAAATATAAACAGCTGAANGATGTTATATATATATATTCTTGTGTGCATGTGTGTGAAATGCTTATTACTCACAATAACATGCATATTGTGGTAGAGAAATACTTTCATAAAATTATCCTTAATTTGTCCTAATTTTGTCATCTAAATAACCAAAAATATAAACAGCTGAAATTTCAAATTTAGTCAATTACAATATATATCTTAGGAGATATCCATAATACAAATATGATATACTACTATAACTATATAGATAAATGAATGAATAAAATGAATTAAAACATTTATTACTTGCATATTATGGAAAATTCTTTAAAAATGTCATGTACTATACAGCCACATGGGGGCAGTGAGAATCACTTCCCATATATTATTATGCATATTATATATTGAACACAAATACAGATAAAATCAAATGTGTATCATGCTGCACGGGCATAGCTGACTGCCTATTTGCCATCATGGATGGTGAACTTTCCTTTTATAGTCAAATTAGTTTCAGGTATACTTTCCTTTTATAGTCAAATTAGTTTCAGGTATTAGATGTTATTAGTATCTCCAATAGTTCTGACTGTTCTAAGATTGGACTGCCTTTGGATGTAAATTTGTATCACTGTTTTGTTTGTGATGTGATATTCCAGTATTAATACAAAATTTTGATAAACTCGTGTCATTTGATTACTAAAGACTCTACCTCTACAAGGTCACATTATAGTGTAAATAAATGTAATCATGTAGATGTATAATATGATCATTTTAATTTTGGTCAAAGAGGACAAATGTAGAACATCTGGACTTTTTGTGTTGTAATTCCCATCAGTCAATTATAGTACACTGATCTGAAAACAGATGCCACTGAAAGGCAGATTTCTCCAGCACTGAGTATTAACATGTAGGAATTTTAGCAATATAGAGTATCAATCAAAAAGTAAATTCTGTATGATATTTGTCATTGTGCTACTACATAACAATTTTTAAGTACAGTTAAGTTGATATTGCATTATTTCATATCAGTGACTGATATGCGTTATATATATATAACCAATTTTCTATACTACTAGCTACATTCCCTGGAGAGAAAGACTAGTTATGTTTTCAGTGATTTTTTTTTTTTTTTTGGCCAGATGGCAATTAAATGGTCAGAGTTTTTGGATGACTACAGAAACATCTGTTCTCATTATCGTCCTGCTTTCAACAATTCAGCTTGTTAGTAGATGGAGAAAAGTCCCATGTCTGTGAGTTGTCTTCCATAATTAAGACTGTTAGGGTTACATTTTGTAGGAATAATGTAAGAGAATTGGTAGCACCCATATTAAAAATATATAGATTCATTAGCTATAATTTTCATACCACAATATAAATGCTCATTGAATTAATCTCTTATGCAGAATGACAATTGATCATTTTACAGCCTATAGAATGTGAATGCTAAAGTATATGATATTCATTGTAAGCAAATTATATATTGCAACAGAGACTAAAAAAGCAGAGTTGTGCTGCTGCTGCCCTTTACCAAGTTTGATGTAATAAAAGATGCAACTCTTGAGCTAAATAATTAAGAAAATAAGCAAAACACTTCCTTTATGAGACAGTTCAAGATATAATTCTCAATATTTCAATGACATAAGAACTAATAAAACCAAAAAAAAAAAAACCCTGCAATATTACTGGAGGATTTCATATTCTACCAAGATAGATTATTCCTTCCAAACCCCGTACAATTAAAACACCGTTGCCACAAACAAGCATAAGGAGACTATGATAGATGGAAAAAAGAAAATCAATCTAGAGATCTCTAAGCATGGTGAATAACACAATGGTGGGTTCCATGGATTTTTCTCATCATTTCCTACATGTTCTGATAAAGCATCACAAACTATAGCATGTACATGAAAACAATAACAATTCTAGATAAGAATAAGATAATATGTTCCTAAACCTAAGGTAGCTAAAGTTGTGTTTCAAATAGAACATGAAGAGGATTAATCTCAAAGTAAAAATGAAATTTCTAATTATCAAAAATAGTGCTGAGAGTGAAGAGGAAAGGTATAAACTTTGAAAATATATCTAAAGAGCATAAGAAGGATAAATGACTTGTACCCAGAATATATGTAAAATCACTTTTTAATATAAAGTACAGAGAAACTTGGTTAAAATTTTGAATGAGTATGCCACAAAAGAGCATATTGACTAAATAAATATATATAAAAGGTATTAAATATCATAGTAATTAGAGAAATGAAATTAAAATTAGTACATTATATATCTACCAGAATGACAGGCTCACAACCAATAGTTTGAAAGTAATTTTACTAGGTTTAAATGAAGATCTGAACAACAAGAAATTATTTATATCTGAATGCAAAATATTCATTTTCTATAAAGCTATGTGATGTTCCTCTTAAGTTGAACTCCTGAAACAAAGTTATTATTAAATGGGTTCTGATAAAACAGCTGTTATTAGAGCAAAAAATTACAGCTTTACTTTGGATGCAATGCATGGCAGAAGTCAACTTTAAAATCATAAATATTTTCTTTCCTAAAGCAATTGCAACTGAATATCTGTAGCTTTCAATTAGTAATATAATTTCAAAATAGAAAATCAGGAAAGTATCATTTGCCTACAAGCTCTCACAAAAAGCTTATTTTTTAATGAAGGATGCCATATATAATCAAACTTCACAGTCAAGGGATAAGGTATTTTAAATGATTTTATTAGTATGCTAACTATACATTTTCAAAAAGAATACAATATGAAGCTTTGTAGTAACATTTCTGTTTTCCCCCACTCAGAACAGCAATGTCAAATTATAGTTAATGATCCATTTTAAATCCCTCAAATTATAGAGCGAATGAAATGAGTTAATGTGTTCCATTACTTTTTTTTAAACATTTCTTAAGTATTTTTCAAAGTTTTTTAAAAAGAAAATATGCTTCAGTTATATCAAAACTTATGCTCAGCTTTTCCAGGCAAGGGAGACAGTTTTTTTTTTTATTTTATTTCTTTTACAGAAGATTTGAAAGCATAGATAAAACATATCTGTAAACATATCACTTGTTTTACTTCATTTGAATAAATTTTATGTCAAAGAAATAAATCAAAATATCACATTTTGGAAATAAAAATATTTTATAGTAGGAAGTGATGTTGAATTTTATATGATTCTTTCAATATTCACTCTACTTAACTAGGACTTCCCTGGTGGCTCAGATGGAAAAGCATCTGTCTACAATGTGGGAGACACGGGTTCGATCCCTGGGTTGGGAAGATCCCTTGGAGAAGGAAATACTAGGTTTTTCGTAAGACAACGTTTCTCTAGTTTCATAGTAATTTCTATCTCAGATGAGTAGGTCTTTCAGTACTTACCTAACACTGCAATTTGACAGAATTTTGCATTCATAGGCATCAATTCACATTTGAAGGAAATACTTAAGAGAATAGGAGCTCACTCACGGTTCTTAGGCGCTTCCTTCATGGCTCAGACAGTAAAGAATCTGTCTGTAATGCAGGACACCCAAGTTCAGACCCTGGGTTGGGAAAATCTCCTGGAAAAAGGCATGGCAACCCACTCCGATAGTCTTGCCTGGAGAATTCCATGAACAGAGGACCCTAGTAGGCTACAGTGCATAGGGTCACAAAGAATCAGACAGAACTGAGTGACTAACATTTTCACTTTTCATGGTCTTTAGACAGTAGGAAGCTTCTGGTGGAAGCTTCTTCCTGGAAATTTAATGGCAGTTGTTTGGGAATGTGACTTCCAAAATTACAAGGTGATACCCTTATGTGTCTACAAGATATGAAGGTGGAAGAAGTGAATAAAAGGAAACACTGAATATTGTCACCATGTCATATATAATAGCCACACAATAAGCAAATTTTAAAAACTATTTAGGGTCATAAAGCATATACCTGTGGTTTCCCTTATTTAATAAATGCTTACTGTCAGTAAATTTGGTGAGATGATGGATGTGTTCATTAACTTGACTCTGATAATTATTTCACAGTGTGTGTGTGTGTGTGTGTGTGTGTGTGTGTGTATAATCATCACACTGTGCATCTTAAATCACATTTTAGAACCTAAATACCAACAAGTTTTATTTATCAAGAATAACTCAATAAAGCTAGACAAATGAAAAATAAGTGAATAAATAAAACAAACACAGCTGATTCTTATAAAAAATAAGTATGCATTTTTTTTTTACTTTATTTTACTTTACAATACTCTATTGGCTTTGCCATACATCGACATGAATCCACCACAGGTATACACGAGTTCCCAATCCTGAATTCTTACAATCTGCCATTGCCAAAAACTAGCAAGGTATGTATCTGGAGTGATTTTTAAAAATGAAATACTTTTTGAAGTCTAGAAATAGAATTTTCAATATTGAATTAATGGAATTTCCCCCCCCC
>SJYV01007866.1:3657-16770 GCA_006410875.1 Neotragus pygmaeus | reverse complement strand
AAAAAAAAAAAAAAAGTCTCTCACTGTTTCCATTGTTTCCCCATCTATTTCCCATGAAGTGATGGGACCAAATGCCATGATATTAGTTTTCTGAATGTTGAGCTTTAAACCAACTTTTTCACTCTCCTCTTTCACTTTCATCAAGAGGCATTTTAGTTCCTCTTCACTTTCTGCCATAAAGGTGGAGTCATCTGCATATCTGAGATTATTGATATTTCTCCCTACAATATTGATTCCAGCTTGTGTTTCATCCAGCCCAGTGTTTCTCATAATGTTCTCTGCATATAAAATAAATAAGCAGGGTGACAATATACAGCCTTGATGTACTCCTTTCCTGATTTGGAACCAGTCTATTGTTCCGTGTCCAGTTCTAGCTGTTGCTTCTTGACCTGCATATAGATTTCTCAAGAGGCAGATCAGGTGGTCTGATATTCCGATCTCTTGAAAAATTTTCCAGTTTGTTGTGATCCACACAGTCAAAGGCTTTGCCATAGTCAGTAAATCAGAAGTAGGTGTTTTTCTGGAACTCTCTTGCTGTTTTGATGATCCAACAGATGTTGGCAATTTGACCTCTGGTTCCTCTGCCTTTTCTAGATCCAGCTTGAACATCTGGAAATTCACAGTTCATATACTGTTAAAGCCTGGCTTGGAGAATTTTGAGCATCACTTTAGTAGCGTATGAAATGAATGCAATTGTGCAGTAGTTTGAGCATTCTTTGGCATTGTCGATCTTTGGCATCGGAATGAAAACACCTTTTCCAGTCCTGTGGCCACTGCTGAATTTTCCAAACTTGCTGGGATATTGATTGCAGCACTTACATAGCGTCATCTTTTAGGATTTGAAATAGCTCAACTGGAATTCCATCACCACCACTAGCTTTGTTCATAGTGATGCTTCATAAGGACCACTTGACTTTGCATTCCAGGATGTCTGGTTCTAAGTGAGTTATTACACCACCGTGATTATCTGGGTTGTGAATATCTTTTTTGTACAGTTCTTCTGTGTATTTTTGCCACCTCTTCTTAATATCTTCTGCTTCTGTTAGCTCCATACCATTTCTGACCCTTATTGAGCCCATCTTTGCATGAAATGTTCCCTTGGTATCTCTAATTTTCTTGAAGAGATCTCTAGTCTTTCCCATTCTATTGCTTTCCTTTATTTCTTTGCACTGATCACTGAGGAAGGCTCTCTTATCTCTCCCTACTATTCTTCGGAACTCTGCATTCAAATGCAGTATTCAAATGGGTATATCTTCCCTTTTCTCCTTTGCCTTTCACGTTTCTTCTTTTCTTAGCTATTTGTAAGGTCTCCTCAGACAACCATTTTGCCTTTTTGCATTTCTTTTTCTTGGGGATGGTCTTGATCCCCTGCCTCCTGTACAGTGTCATGAACCTCTGTCCATAGTTCTTCAGGAACTCTGTTTATCAGATCTAATCTCTTGAATCTATTTGTCACTTCCACTGTATAATTGTGTTTGCTATGACCAGTGTGTTCTCTTGGCAAAACTGTGTTAGCATTTGCCCTGCTTCATTGTGTACTCCGAGGCCAGATTTGCCTGTTACTCCAGGTATTTCTTGACTTCCTACTTTTGCATTCCAGTCCCCTGTAATAAAAAGGACATCTTTTTGGGTGTTAGTTCTAGAAGGTCTTGTAGGTCTTCATAGACCCATTCAACTTCAGCTTTTTCACCATTACTGTTGNTGCCTGTTATTTCAGGTATCTCCTGACTTCCTAATTTTGTATTCCAGTTCCCTATAATATAAATTATATCTATTTTGGGTGGTAGTTCTAGAAGGTGTTGTAGGTCTTCTGAGGACCATTCAACCTGAGCTTCTTCAGCATTACCGGTTGGGGAGACTTGGATTACTGTAATATTGAATGGTTTGCCTTGGAAATGAACAGAGATCATTCTGTCATTTTTGAGATTGCATTCAAGTACTGTATTTCAGACTCTTTTGTTGCCTATGATGGCTACTTCATTTCTTCTAAGGAATTTTTGCCCAGTGTTAGATATAATGGTCATCTGAGTTAAATTCACCCATTCCAGTCCATTTTAGTCTGCTGATTTCTAAAATGTCAGTGTTCACTATTCCAATTTCCCTTGATTCATGGACCTAACATTCCAGGTTCCTATGCAGTATTGCTCTTTACAGCATCGGACTTTTACTTCCATCATCAGTCGCATCCACAACTGTGTGTTGTTTTTGCTTTGGCTCCGTCTCTTCATTCTTTCTGTACTTATTTCTCCACTGATCTCCAGTAGAATGTTTGGCACCCTCCAACCTGGGAAGTTCATCTTTCAGTGTCCTATCTTTTTGCCTTTTCATACCGCCCATGGGATATTGAACAGTAATGGAATATTACTCATCCATAAAAAGAATGAAATTCTGCCATTTGCAGCAATGTGGATGGACTTAGTGTTATGCTTATTAAAATGTCATAGACAAACTTACATTTAAAAATAAATATGTTGTCACTTATATGAAAATCTTAAAAAAAAAAAAAATGAATGTATATTTAAAAAAAAACAAACAAGACTTCCCTGGTGGTGCAGCATTTAGCATTCTGTCTGTCAGTGCAGGGGACAAGGGTTCAGTCTCTAGTCCGGGAAAATTCCACATGCCGCAGAGCAACTAGGCCTACATGCCACAACTACTGAGCCCGCACTCTGGCGCCTGTGCTCTGCAACAGGAGAAGCCACTGCCGTAAGCCTGCACACTGCAGCCAAGAGTAGCTTCCACTCACTGCTGCTAGAGAAAGCCTGCACAAAGCAACGAAGATCCAGCAGCAGCCCAAATAAATGAATAAAATTTTAAAAAAAACCTTAGAGATATAGAGAACAAACTAGTGATTACCAGTGGAGAGAGTGAAAAAGGAGGGACAAATAGGGGTATGGGTTAAAAGACACAAGCTACTATTAATATGAATAAAATAGTTAAGCAACAGGGATATATTATACCTAACAGGGAATCATAACCATTATTTTTAACAACTTTAAATATAATCTATAAAAATAGAGAATATCTGATTGTATACCTGAAACTAAGATAGTATTATAAATTAACTATACTTCAACTTTTAAAAATAGAATATTTATTTATGTATGTTTATATCTGCATAAACAGTGAAAGAATACACAAATACCAATTAGAGCAAAACTTCCAAATTTGTATTATATTTTTTTATTTCTAAATATGAATATGTTACCTGTACAAAATATTAAATTAAAATTTTAAGAAAGTTTACTGTCATGAATGAAGAACAACAAAGTTATGATAAACAACTGTTTACTTAATTGTCTATTCATTTAGTTTATTCTCAAGTATTAGAGTTACACCCAATATGCATGATAGCTAATGCTTCCCCTTACTATAAAAAAGGGATGGATTGGGGTTTTTAATGAGGTCAGAAAATTGTCGGAGTCAGAGAATTGTTGGAGTTAGACTGTCAGGGCAAAAGAACTAGAAAGAGGAGCCTGGTAATTTAAATGGAATAATAAAGCACTAATACACAATAAATATTCAAAAAAATGTAGACTTGAATATTCCTCAGTGAGTATGAGGTACTTATTAGCAAGGAGATCATTAGATAATAGCAACAATAAACAGCAATGTAAATGATCCAAGTTAGTTTTAAAAGTAGTTTTTAAATTCTCTTTGATAGTAAGTGGTGAGTGTTAATTAAAGCAAATCTCAAGCTATAATCTAGCTCAACTAAACATTTTTTTAACAAATCATGCACAAAACAATCGGTGTAACTTGTTCGCTAAGTTCAATAAAGTCCCAGCTCTGTGTTATCTTAGGTGCTCTGACTACACTTTATGTGAAAGATCCATTTAGACTTACACAGTCACATTCTAGAGACAAAATTATGTGCCTTCTGGCACTGCACAATCAGGAATGTTGTATTTAACAGCTGGAGCCAAGACTAATTAGAGGTCAAACCTCAATGCTATCTGTAAAGGTAAAGGGTATAGACTCCCTAGATTCTTATTCTCTGTTCATGCAAGGGTAGGGAGTGATTAAAATACTTTAGGGAAGTCCATCTGTATTGAATATCTTTAATTTCAACAAAGAAAGTTCATTTTTAATATTTATCAGGCTATGCAGCTAGCTATTAATTTTACCAATAAACAATCATTTGGGACATTGTTTATGCTCATTAGAAAAACAATCAAAAATTAAAGCTTGATAGTTTCTGCCTCAAGAGGATTGGTACTTCATGGTTAGAATATCCAGCAAACCATCTCATAACTGACATTTTTCACTCGTGTTTTATGCAATCACCACCTGACTCTAGAGTTCAAATTTGAACTAACCCATTCATAATAATATACTGATTTTGCTCAAAAATTTTAAGGTGAATAACAAACATCAGAATCATGATGATATGGGTTTTTTTAAGGAGAAAGGAGGAAAAAACAATTTGGTAGCATCATTGGAGAGCTAGAAAGTCAGCTATCCTATCTCCAGGCCTTCAGTTATTTGTAGTTGTATCTTCCCCTAAGAGGGCTGCAGGAAAGCAATATCCTTTAAATAGAAGGTACGTTCAACTGAATAAGAAGGTGTGTACCAAAGTGCACAGTGGAAATTCTTGGGAAAGTGGATACTTACGGGAGCTAGGGTTGGGTTAGAGGTTGTGTAGAATGATATGTGAATGAGTATTCATATAATGTGTAACCCTGAACAAGTTACTTAGCTATGTTTCAGTTTCCTTAGTTGCAAATGGAGATTGGGGCTTTTCTAGTGGCTCAAACAATAAAGAATCTGCCTGAAGTGCAGGAGACCCAGGTTCAATCTCTGAGTTGGGCAGAACTCCTAGGGAAGAATGTGTCAACCCACTCCAGTATTCATGCCTGGAGAATCCCATGGACAGAGGAGCGTGGCATGCTTCAGTCCTTGGGGTTCCGAAGAGCTAGACACAACTTAGTGATTAACGCTTTCTTTCTTTCAAAGGCCTTAGTGAGAATAAAGTAGTTAATACTTACACAATCCTCAAAAATAATGTCTTTAACAGTAAATGCTTAATAAATGTTAACTGCTATTTTTATATCTTCTCCTTTTCTTAATAAGGATATTTTTAAATTCTGAAATTTATGGAATTATGAGGCCAGATATAGTGGGGTTTGCATGCCAGATCAAAGAGCCTGGACATTTCTCAGATTTCATTTTTCAAATAAGTATTCTTAAAATTGGTGATGAGAATTTTGAGATAACTATTTCTTATTGGGAAGTGAATGTTTAAACTTAAAATATACTGTTCAAAATAAATTTGTCACAAAAGTTTTAAGATAGTATTTTATCATTGACCAATTAAATTATGTATAAAGAGATTGTTGAAGTGATTCTGTACTATATGATTTTATTATTTCCTTAGTTCTTCAGAGACCAGTTCTTCCATTAGAAGATGCCCTCAAACAAATTCAGGAATCCAACTTAAAATCAGAAGTAAACCTTCCCTCTTCCCACAGACCAATAATAAACTGGAGGTAAGTAACTTATGATTATCATGTATAGTTACTAATATACAGTAATTAAATAGCTCTCTAGTTGCTAAGTTTACAGGCCTTTTCATCAATTACGCCTCACCTCTATTTTATAGTGTACTATTTTATTTTTACACACTGAATTGAAGTAGAGTGTAATATAAATTTCTTCAAGAGTAAGTAAAAATTTTAGTTTCTTGTCTTTAGTTTTAGTGTTGCCTATGTTGAGTAATTTTCTATGGGAGCTATTATAAAAGCCATTTTAAAATAGTGTTACTGGTTTTACTGAGGGAAAAAAGTTGAATAACAGTGATATAAATTTAGATAAAAAGAGTAACTTTATGGTAGAAATAGGGTTTTCCTCACTGAAAATCTTTCCTAGATGGATATCTTTAAAAAAAACTACTGCAATGCCTCCTGGTTCCTCTCTAGGTTAATTTAAATGAATCATCTTGATTCAGTAGGATGGACCCACCAACTAGAGAGTACCCTCTGACATCCTGTATTTTCCATTTATTTACTATAAATGTTTCTTGAACCTACTATGTACACAGCAATAGATCAGCCATTGTGAAGGGGATATGGAGAAATATGATATTCAAAAATACAATCCCAAGAGTATAATCTAGGAAAAAGTGAAATAATGCTTTAAAAATTATAGAACAGTATCAAATGGGTAATATAATAGTATTTAATATTTACATATATAAAGATATATATACATAATTCATATGTAAAGTATGTTAATATTTTAGCTGTTTATAATGTATATACTAAAGTATTTCCATTTTTAGAATACCTGTGGCAAACTGTTCCCTTAATCAGATAAAAGAACAATTAAATTCATTCTCTCAAGTCTTTATTATAGTTCAAGAAAGACCTCATGGAATAGAAGAATCTTCAGCAAAGCTTTGAAGAAAATAGGAGTTAATCATGAAACAAGTGGGTAGATGGTATTCCAGACAGAGGGATGAGAGTGTGGAAAGGCTAAGAGTAGTGGAAGGAATGATATGTTCCAGGAATAAGAGTATGGCTGAAAAACAGAATGCAAAATAGCAATAGCTTCACTAGATATGAGATTGGAAAAGTAAATACACCTGTATGCTAGGGAATATAAGTTTATCCTGAGAATTTTAAGAGGAATCAGTGAAGGATTTAAGTAGATGGGTAATAAGATCAATTTTTCCTGTTTAGACTTCCCTGGTGGCTCAGACAGTAAAGCGTCTGCCTACAATGCGGGAGACCCAAGTTCAGTCCCTGGGTCAAGAAGATCCCCTGGAGAAGGCAATGGCACCCCACTCCAGTACTCTTGCCTGGAAAATCCCATGGACAGAGGAGCCCGGTAGGCTACAGTCCATGGACTCGCAAAGAGTCGGACACGACTGAGCGACTTCTGTTTCCCTTTTCTTTCCTGTTTAACATATCATTCTAATCTATTGTGAACAAGTGTGGATAACTGATTGAAAGAGGACAAAACAGACTATTTCAGTATCTGTAACTGAAAATATATAGGTCTGGAGCTCAAGAGAAAGATCTAGACTTTAGATATTAGAAGCCAAGACAATGGATGAAGTCAGCAGTGATTATGTACTGTGACAGCAGAACTAGGATAGAGCACTACAGAAGAGCAATATATAAGGAAGTGAAAAAAGAGAAGCCTGCAGATAGGAACAGAATAGTTGGTAGAGACTATATATAGGGAGAAGATTGAGCTAAGCGAGTATAGACTTTCACGGGGAGTGAAACCTTATGGAAATCAAATGGCTTCTAGGTAATCATCAATATAAGAAGTTTTACCAGTTGGGATACTGGCAGAAAACATGTAGCGTTTAAAAGAGGTAACTGAAAAGACGTTAGTAAAGAGACTGTGATGCCAACAAAGGATGATGAAGCAACCCCAAAACTGACAGCAAACTAAGTATTATCACAACAAACCTAAACTGAAAAGACCTGTAACTATACGAGAGGGCTGCTAGGCAGAGGAGCATTGCCACTGCTAAACCAAGCCAAGCGGAGAGAAAGCCTGAGGAGTGGTTATCAAAAACCGCTTTGTTCTGTCACATTCCCATCTCTTGCTAGTACCTTTCATTGGTCAAAACAGCCATAAATCAAAAGGCAGGGTATCAATCAGTCTCTGCGTAGCAGAGGTAAGTGTGGAAAATGAACCTGGAGTGACGAAGAGAAAATATCCAGCTTAGAGGGACTATGTCCCATATATTTCAAAACAGAAAAGTCACTGTGGCAGTTTTTGTCAAAGAAATTTCATTGGAGAGATGGAGACAGAAAAGAGATTGCTGCGTTGGAAGGAAACTACAGAGTGAGAAAGAAAAAATACCAACTCTAGCTTGGCTGTGAAAGGAAAAGAGTGGTAGAACAGTAGCCAAAGGGGATGTAGGGCCAAAATATGGCTTTTTCCCTTATGATGGAAGAAATATTATCCTGTTAAATATGGATGTTAAACTAATGAATAACAGAAATGCAATAAAAATGTGAAGCCTTAAGTACCTATTATGTGCTGTACATTGATTAGCAAGAGTTATAATATGAATGAAACATGGTCCTCTGCCCAATAAGTGTTTGCAGTTACATTATAATACTGTGTAATGGTAATTACACTGTAAGACTTGAACAATACTGTGTAATGTGGGCAGTTACAGAAATATTAGCAAAGTGATAAAGGGCTTTTCTGGTGGCTCAGTCAGTAAAGACTCCACCTTCAATGCAGGAGGCCCGAGTTTGATTGTTGGGTCAGAAAGATCCCCAGGAGAATGGAATGACAACCCACTCTAGTATTCTTTCTTGGAGAATCCCATGGACAGAGGAGCCTTGCAAGCTACAGTCCATGGAATCACAAAGAGTTGGATACAACTGAGTGACTAAGCATACACACACAAGTGATAAAGTACTAAATTTAAAGTTGGAGAGGCGACTTAAAGGATGAGTACATATTGTCTACTAAGGAAGCACGGGTTGATTTCTGGCATGTTCAGGCCTACAGTGTTGTAAAAGGCAGATACCTGAGGACATAGAATTTGTTCAGAGTAACAAGACTGTAGTATATGTTGCTGGTAGGACGAGAGATTATCTAGAAATATTGACTGAAGTAAGATATGAATGCTTGTATTTCTAGCTAGGAAGTTTTTATTTCATCCTATAACTAGTAGAGAGCCAATGGTGGTTTTTAAACAGATCGACATAGTCCTCTTTATATTGGAAGACAATTGGTATGAATGTTGGAGAATGAAAAGAATGGAAAGAAACTGGAAACAAGGAGACTAGAAAAACTTAATGGGCTAATTCAAGTGACAGATCATTACTACCTAAACTAAAACAGTACTATTTTGTATAGTGAGAAAAGGAGGGCCCTTCCTGGTCATCCAGTGGTTAAGACTTTGCCTTCCAAAGGGTGCAGGTTTGATCTCTGGTTGGGGAGCTAAGATTCCACATGCTTCTTGGCCAAAAAAGCAGAACAGAAGCAGTACTGGAACAAATTCAATAAAGATTTCTTAAAAAAGGAAAAGACAGATCTAATAAAGAATAAAATTATTTTGAGAGATTAGAAGGAAAAGATGAGAGAATAAGAAAAAATGAAAATGCCCTTTATGGCAGAGAAGAAACATAAACGTTTAAGAATGTTGATCAATCAGAAGTGTAAGAAGTAGAGTATAAAAAATGGGAGCTGAAGAGGACCCGAGCATACCTCCCATAACAAACAATGCAAAAATACATCCACATGTGGAACAATTCATGGAAAGCTAACTGGAAACTTGCAGAAGGACCCTTATAAGGACCCTTATATAACCAAGTTTGTAACCAAGTTTGGCATACACATGTAATCAGGCAAGATAGAAAGAAAAGCATCAGGTAACGGGTCTGTGCCTCTGGGAGAGTACTGAAAGGAAAAGGGAGATCATGCAGGCAGACACTCACCCTGAGAAGTGAGTGAGTCCAACCATAGCCTGGGCATCCCTATCCTGGAGTCCTGCACATAGGAGACAAGCCCCTTTGGCTGCTTGGAGAACCACTGAGAAGGCTAGAGAAGCCTAGACTCCACTCATGAGGAGTCTGCAAGTGTTAGCTTGCCACCAGACAGGGCAGAGAGAGGTGTACCCTAGTAGCTGCCACCATGCCACACCCCCCCAGTCTAAGCCAAGTGAATGTTACCCTGCTCACTCCAAGCCACAGTTAGGCCCTGGATCTCAGGCATTCAGGACCTGGGAAAGAATCAATCTAAAGATCCAAAGGTGTCCTGGGGGCCAGGGATGTCGTCTAGATAGAGCAGTGTCCATTGCTGGTGCTTACTCACATAGCACCCAAGAAATAGCCCAGACTTGAATTCCCACAACCACCATGCCATGTTCAAGGCTAGTGCAGGGAGAAGGAAAAATACACACTTAAAAGAAGCAGAACCAGCTTGAGCCCAAATATGAGGGCTTTTGCTCCTACAACTTAGGGGCATGACTTGCATCCACATCTAATCCAGCCCTCCCTCCAAATACATTGGGTGCACACAGTCTGCATAGGGACACACCCACATAAGAACACCCCTTTAAGACTATAATAGGTAACTGTTTCACCTAAAGTCAGAAACACAGAAAGTTAAGTAAAATAAAAGGGCAGAGAAACCTGCAACCTAAGATAGTCTACCCAGTGAGATTATCATTTAGAATAGAAGATGAGATAAGTCCTCAGATAAGCAAAAACTAAAAGAATTCAGCAATAATAAACCTACCCTAAAAGAAATGTTGAAGGGTCTTCTCAAAATGAAAAAGAAGAATCTGTAGGAAAGGGAAAACTCCAATAAGAAAGCCATATATAGTGGGGATTGAAGATCACTTAAATAAGCTAGCACATAGATTAAAAGACAAAAGTTGTAAAGCAACTGTAACTACAATAAATAGTTATGGGATAAACATGAAGATGTAAAAACTTACATCAGAAACACAAAATGTGGGGGAGAGTAGTAAAAAATGTAGATCTCTTAGAATGTGTTTGAACTTAAATGACTATGAGTTTAAAGCAAGTACACATAATTAAGGTTTAAAGTATATGAACCACCGTAACCACAAATAGATACACAACAAGCAAAAAGCATGAGACTCAAGCATACTACAAAAGAAAATCAAACCAGGAAAAGAGAGAGACCAACTGGAAAACAAGTAATAAATTGGTAATAAGTATATCAGTTCAGTTCAGTCGCTCAGTCATGTCCGACTCTTCACGACCCCATGAATCGCAGCACGCCAGGCCTCCCTGTCCATCACCATCTCCCGGAATTCACTCAGACTCACTTTCATCGAGTCCGCGATGCCATCCAGCCATCTCATCCTCTGTTGTCCCCTTCTCCTCCTGCCCCCAATCCTTCCCAGAATCAGAGTCTTTTCCAATGAGTCAACTCTTCGCATGAGGAATTTCAGCTTTAGCATCATTCCTTCCAAAGAAATCCCAGGGCTGAGCTCCTTCAGAATGAACTGGTTGGATCTCCTTGCAGTCCAAGGGACTCTCAAGAGTCTTCTCCAACACCACAGTTCAAAAGCATCAATTCTTCGGTGTTCAGCCTTCTTCACAGTCCAACTCTCACATCCATACATGACCACAGGAAAAACTATAGCCTTGACTAGATGGACCTTTGTTGGCAAAGTAATGTCTCTGCTTTTGAATATGCTATCTAGGTTGGTCATAACTTTTCTTCCAAGGAGTAAACGTCTTTTAATTTCATGGCTGCAGTCACCATCCTTTGTCTACATTGAAAATCTATTGTTTAGTTGTGCTGCTGCTGCTAAGTTGCTTCAGTCGTGTCCAACTCTGTAAGACCCCATAGACAGCAGCCCACCAGGCTCCCCCGTCCCTGGGATTCTCTAGGCAAGAACACTGGAGTGGGTTGCCATTGCCTTTTCCAATGCATGAAAGTGAAAAGTAAAAGTGAAGTCGCTCAGTCGTGTCTGACTCTCAACGACCCCATGGACTGTAGCCCACCAGGGTCCTCCGTCCATGGGATTTTCCAGGCAAGAGTACTTGGAGTAGGGTGCCATTGCCTTCTCCACTATCTCCTGGAGTTTGCTCAAATTCATGTCTATTGAGTAAGTGATACTATCTAACCATCTCATCCTCTGCCACCCTCTTCTTCTATTGCCTTCTTCTTTCCCAGCATCAGGGTCTTTTCCAATGAGTCAGCTCTTTGCATGAGGTGCTCAGAGTATTGGAGCTTCAGCATCACTCCTTCCAATGAATATTCCAAGTTGATTTCCTTTAGGATTAACTGGTTTGGTCTCTTTGTAGTCCAAGGGGCTCCTCTGATGGCTTAGACTGTCCAGAATCCACCCGCAATGCACGAGATCTGGGTTTGATCCCTGGGTAAGGAAGATCTCCTGGTTAAGGGAATGACTACCTACTCCACTATTCTTGCCTGGTGAATTCCATGGACAGGGAAGCCTGGTGGGTAACAGTCCATCTGGCCACAAAGAGTCAGACATGACTGAATAACTAACATATATCACATACTAGATCTCAAAACAAGACTCAACAAATTTAAGAGGATAGAAATTATATCAAGCTTTTTCTTTTCCAACCTCAAGGATATGAAACTAGAAATCAACTACAGAAAGAAAAACAGAAAAGAATAAATATGTGGAGACTACACAACATTCTACTGAAAGAAAACGGGGGGTAATGAATAAATCAAAGAGTAAATCAAAAAATACCTCAAAACAAATGAAATGGGAAGCAAAACTTTCCGATTTATGTGATACAGCAAAAGCAGTTCTAAGAGGGAAGTTCCTAGCAATACAGTCCTTCCTCAGGAAATAAGAAATATCTCAAAACAATCTAACCTATCACCTAAAAGAATTAGAAAAAGAACAAACAAAATCCAAAGTTAGCAGAAGGAAGGAAATAATGATATCACATACATGTGGAATCTGAAAAATAATAGGAATGAATCTATTGATATATACAAAACAGAAACCAACTCACAGGCAATGGTTATGGTTAAACTTATGGTTATCAAAGGGGAAAGGAAGGATAAATTAGGAATATGGGATTAACAAATACAAACCACTTATATATAAAATAAACAAGCAAAAAGGATTTATTGCATAGCATAAGGAACTATAGTTAATATCTGTAATAATCTATAATAGAAATAATCTGAAAAAATATATATATAACTGAATCACTTTCAGTTCAGTCACTCAGTCATGTCCAACTCTTTACGACACCATGAATCACAGCACCCCAGGCCTCCCTGTCCATCACCAACTCCCGAAGTTCACTCAGACTCACGTCCGTCGAGTCAGTGATGCCATCCAGCCATCTCATCCTCTGTCGTCCCCTTCTCCTCCTGCCCCCAATCCCTCCCAGCATCAGAGTCTTTTCCAATGAGTCAACTCTTCACATGAAGTGGCCAAAGGACTGGAGTTTCAGCTTCAGCATCATTCCTTCCAAAGAAATCCCAGGGCTGAGCTCATTCAGAATGGACTGGTTGGATCTCCTTGCAGTCCAAGGGATTCTCAAGAGTCTTCTCCAACACCACAGTTCAAAAGCATCAATTCTTTGGTGCTCAGCTTTCTTCACAGTCCAACTCTCACATCCATACATGACCACAGGAAAAACCATAGCCTTGACTAGA
>SJYV01007861.1:0-10915 GCA_006410875.1 Neotragus pygmaeus | reverse complement strand
CTCCTGCCCTCAATCTTTCCCAGCATCAGGGTCTTTTCTAAAGAGTCAGTTCTTCACATCAGGTGGCCAAAGTATTGGAGCTTCAGGTTCAGCATCAGTCCTTCCAATGAATATTCAGGACTGATTTCCTTTAGACTTGACTGGTTTGATTGACTCTCAAGAGTCTTCTCCAACACCACTGTTCAAAGCATCAGTTCTTCCATGCTCAGATTTCTTTATAGTCCAATTATCACATCCATACACAGCTACTGGAAAAACCATATCTTTAACTAGATGGACCTTTGTTGACAAAGTAATGTCTCTGCTTTGTAATATGCTATCTAGGGTGGTCATAGCATTTCTCCCAAAGAGCAAGCGTCTTTTAATTTCATGGCTGCATTCACCATCTGCAGTGATTTTGGAGCCCCCCAAAATAGTCTCTCACTGTTTCCATTGTTTCTCCATCTATTTACCATGAGTAGTGATGGGACTGGATGCCATGATCTTAGTTTTCTGAATGTTGAGTTTTAAGCCAACTTTTTCACTCTCCTTTTTCACTTTCCTCAAGAGGCTCTTTAGTTTTTCTTCACTTTCTGCCATGAGAGTGGTGTCATCTGCATATCTGAGGTTATTGATATTTCTCCCAGCAATCTTGATTCCAGCTTGTGCTTCTTCTAGCTCAGCGTTTCGCATGATGTGCTCTGCATATAAGTTAAATAAGCAGGGTGACAATATACAGCCTTGCCTTTTTTGATTTGTAACCAGTCTGTTGTTCCATGTCCAGTTCTTACTATTTCTTCTTGACTTGCATACAGATTTCTCAGGAGGCAGGTAAAGTGGTTTGGTATTCCCATCTCTAAGAATTTTCTGCAGTTTGTTGTGATCCATACAGTCAAAGGCTTTGGCATAGTCAATAAAGCAGAAGGAGATGCTCTTCTGGAACTCTCTTGCTTTTTCAATGATCCAAAGAAGGTTGGTAATTTGATCTCTGGTTCCTTTGCCTTTTCTAAATCCAACGTGAACATCTGCAAGTTCATAGTTCATGCACTGTTTAAGCTTGGCTTGGAGAATTTTGAGCATTACTTTGCTAGCGTGTGAGATGAGTGCAATTGTATGATAAGTTTGAACATTCTGTGGCATTGCCTTTCTTTGGTATTGGAATGAAAACTGACCTTTTCCAGTCCTGTGGCCACTGCTGAGTGTGTGGATGTGGTTAGTGGTACATTTATATTAATATGTTGTTTACATCCTTCCAGAAGTATTTAGGGCACACCTACAAGGAATTCTTTAAAGCAGGGGTCTCAAACCCCAGGCCATGGACTGGTGCTAGTCAGTGATCTGTTAGGAACCAGGCCACACAGGAGGAGGTGAGTGACGGGTGAGCAAGCAAAGCTTCATCGTATTTATAGCTGCTCCCCACTGCTTTCATCACCACATTATCACAATGTTCTAATAATAGAAACAAAGTGCACAAAAAATGTGATGCACTTGAATCATCCTGAACCACCCCCGCCACCTCCCTGGTCCATGGAAAAACTATCTTCTACGAAACTGGTCCCTGGTGCCAGGAAGGCTGGGGACCACTGATTGAAAGCAAGGTGAATAGTACATGGGTGGGGCGACTTAGAGAAAGAAGGGAGAGATGGCAACTGGGCCGAGTATCTCGGTATCTGGACTAGAGAAGCTCCTGGGTTGATCCTTCCAGCTGTGAGCAAGTTTCCCCAGCAGCCAGGACCAAAGGAAAAGTCAGCCATGATCTGTGGGGCACCTTCTAAGGGCTGGGAGAGCAACGGTGAGCAAACTAAAACAAAACATCTGCTTGCAGAAGCTTCACATTCTCCTATGGGCGCTTGGGGGCAGATTGTGCTCAGATAGGAAATGAGAAACTAGGTGCTTTCAAACAGTGGAGGCTTGTCACAGTGAGGGGTGGTCAGGGAGGGCTTCCCGGAAGAGGGGACGTTCAAGCTGAAATCAGCATGACAAGAATGTTTTAGGAACAGAAGGGCCAGTGTGGCCAGGGCATGATGAACCAGGGGCAAGGAGGCAGTCTGGGGTCAGGTTGCATAGGGTATTGTAGGCTATGATGATAGCACTGGCTTCTAATCCAAGTGGGCCAGGGAGCTGCTAGGGAGTGACATGGTTGGACAGCTAAGTAGGGACTCAGAGAAAATGTGACAGCATGGTGAGGGGACCACTGCCACATCCTGCAAGATGAGAAGGTGGCCAGATCAGGGAGCTGGGTGTGGGGGTAGGGGCAGAGCCACCGAATCCGTTGATGGATGGAGTGTCACGGGAGAGTGAGGAGTCTCGGGGGGCCTGCTTCATGCTTGTGATCTGAGCCCCATGGTGGGGCATGGGGCCACTTCCTGAGTTGAGGAGGATCACGTGGCATGGCTTAGGGTGGAGGAGCACTCCGGGAGAGGCTCTGCTTCAGCCTCCAAGCCCACGGAGCCTAGAAAACCTCCGTGTAGCAGGTGGGTGATGGAGACAGCACAGACCTGCAAGTGATTGGAGGTCTCCACATGCACGGAGCGAGGGCAGGCAGTCAGGAGTGGAGCATCGTGTGGGGTTGAGAAAGGTTAGGGTGCTTGAGGTGGAAACATAGGAGCTCCTGGTGTCACCCTGGGAACTGTCTAGAGAAGAGAGAGCGATGGAGGAGTAGTGATCCCAGGGAACCACGTGGCTGGGCGATGAGCAGGCGACTCTAGGACACAGCTGGAGCTTGGTCCACAGCCCAGAGGCAGGTAGTCCTCCCCAAAACACAATCTAGAGCCAGTTTAAACACACGCCCCAGCAGTTGAAAGGTACCTGGGTTCCCCAGGAGCCGGCTTGGGAGGAGTGGCGTGGCCATATGTCCACGTGTCCAGGAGGGAGACCAGGCTTCCTGTGAGAGCTATGCCGTCTTTTGTTGCAGGGAAGACCTCGGATGACCTGAATGCGGCCAAGGTGCACCTCATCGAGCCCTGGAAGTGCAACAGCAAGTACATGTACGACAACCTCATCACGCCCGCCATGATCTGTGCAGGCTACCTGGGGGGCACCGTCGACTCCTGCCAGGTGATGACCAGCTGGGCCTTGCCCGGCTCCCACTGGGCCCATGAAGTGCATCCCTCCCCTACCTGGGACCGGGGGTTGGAGGATACCCGGAGACTCTCCCATCACCCCGCTGAGCCCTCATCCCACCTTCTTGCCCTCTGGCCTGTGTGGCTTGTGGACTGACTTCTGTTCTGTAACCTGCTGTCTCCCCCAGGGTGACAGTGGAGGTCCTCTCGTCACACTGAAGAGCAGTGTCTGGTGGCTGATCGGAGACACGAGCTGGGGGTCGGGCTGTGCCAAGGCGAACCGACCGGGGGTGTACGGGAACGTGACAGTGTTCACAGACTGGATCTATCGACAAATGAGGGTAACCTTTCCATCCTCCTGATCAGCTCCCCACTTCACTGTGTCAGAGCCCGGAGGTCTAGGAGGCGTGGTCCTGTGACAGGTCGCACCCCTCCCTGTACGCGTTTGGATGAAAACTTCTGGGGCCCAGCTTTGCAGGGTCCGGGGTTGCCTGTGATGCGCTTGCTTCTGGCTCTAATAGCTCCATTCACCTGCTCAGATGTCATTGCATCAGACTTCTGGGGATGGGCAGCAGGCAGGGCGGGGCTGCCAGGCACGATCCGGGCCTGTCCTTCTCTGGGCTATCACAGGCACCCAGGGGAGCAGCTGGGGTCTCTGATACAAGGAGAGGGCATGAGAAGGGAAAGACCCCGGGGGTTCCCGGCACCCCTGCTGCCTCTGGCTTCTGGCCTGGTGCATGCTACTCAGCAGGGCCCAGTCTTGGGTTCTGTCCAGATCCTGGGTGAGGACCAGATGTTTGTCCATCGCAGGGGCCTTGGGACTGGGCAGTGCTCACAGATTTTGGCTCCTTCCAGGGCTAGGTTCCAGGTGAAAGTCCTGTCTCCGTCAAGTCTCCAAAGGTGCCCAGGTGCCAGGAGATAGGGCAGAAGCCGAGGGCAGTGCCTGGTGAGGCATGGCCTGCATCTCTCCTGAGCCAAAACCTAAGACCTAACATTTTCAAGTGACTCGGGGCCCAGCCAGTCCCCACCCCACAGAGTGCCGAGTTCTGGAAATTCATGACCCCCACTGTCCCACTGAGGACCTGCATGATGCAGGGAAGCTGGGAGGGGGTCCTGGAGAGACTGGGCGGGGGGGAGGTGAGGCAGGCCATGGGGTGACTGTCCCTCCAGGATGAGAGAGTGAACAGGCACCGTGTGTCTACGCAGTGCTGGTGGCTCAGCAGTGGAAAGTGGGGGGCAGGGGGGTCGGCGGCTGGATGACAGCAGAGGAGGTGGGGTAGAAAGCAGGACTACGTAGACCGTGGATGACTTTCAGTGGCTAAGGTCATGCTTGGTTGGCCCAGAGATGCCTGTGTCGCAGTGGTGCTGAGTCACTGGACCCCCCCACATCCCGGCCCCTCCTGTCCCCGGGCCTTTGCACATACCGTTCTCCTCCATTGTCAGTCTAACCCAACCTTCATGCTGTAGAAAAAAAATACCCCTTTGTCTTATTTTTTAAATAACTTATTTATTTAATTCTTGGCTGTGCTGGCTTTTCACTGCTGCACAGACGTTCTCTCATTGTGGTGAGCGGGGGTTACTCTCTCGTGGTGTGAGCAGGCTTCTCATTGCAGTAGCTTCTCTTATAGGGGGGTTTCCCAGTGGTAACGAACCTCCTGCCAGTGCAGGGAGACGTAAGACACTTGAGTTCGATCCCTGGATCGGGAAGATCCCCTGGAGGAGGGCACAGCAACCCACTGCAGTATTCTTGCCTGGAGAATCCCATGGATAGAGGAGACTGGCGGGCTTCGGTCCATGAGGTCACCAAGAATCCGGCATGACTGAAGCAATGTAGCGTGCACTGTTGTGGAGCACAGGCTCTGGGGCACAGGCCCTAGATACCAGGCTCAGAAGCTGTGGTACATGGGCTTAACTGCTCCGAAGCATGTGGTATCTTCCTGGATCAGGGATAGAACCTGCATCTCCTGTGTTGGCAGGTGGACTGAGCCACCAGGGAAGCCCCCCTGTCATTCTAGGGGAAAAATAACTTTCTACCTTTGTTTGTCTTAAGAAAGTAACATCGTTTCTTTTTCCTTTTTGAACAGGCAAACAGCTAATCTGTACGGCCTGCGTCCTTGACAACATTCCACAAGAAAAGGAAGGGGCTGATTTTGAATCCCCATGCATGATGTATTTTTTGGAGTGATTCTAGGTCCTTCTGTTTTTATTCGATCATGATCTTGGCCTTTCCCACAGTTCTGTGCAGATCCCGTGGCTCCCCTACCTCCAGGCCCACCCTTCCAGACCCCTCGTCTGACCCGGGAGGCTGGCTGGCTGTGGACCGCAGAGGCAGCGCAGAGCAAGGGGATGGGGTCTGCCCTGTGGGGACCTCCCCTCTGAGCCCCACTCCAGGGACCCCTCTTGAATGCACAGGGGGCTGGCGACTTCTCAGCTGCTGGACGGCTTGAGAAAGGAAGGGTGAAAACCAGGCAGAACCTGCAGGGGCCAGCTTCTGGAGCCATTGCCGGTGAGGCCACTTGGGGTAGCCCCAGGGCCTGGCTCCCCACCAGGGAATTTGATGAACATTGTTGAGTGCCTTCGTAGCAGCCCAGAGTGCTGGCTGGAGATAAAGGGACCAGCTCTTCACGGGTGATGACTTGATAGCCACTTGAAAGGGGACCCAAACCTTTTTCTTTCGGGGGGGGAGCGGTGTAGACAGAGCCCTGGGAACATATGTGATCACCCCTGGAGTTGCTGGGGGCGCCCCCGCCCAGGGAGACCCGCCTTACTCTCCAGTGTCTCCCTGGCCTCCCTTGAAGATGGTGCAATGCCCTCGGCCCCCACTGAGGTCCTCAGCCCGAGTGGGGTGCCTGCTGATCCTCTTAAAGCCTGCTAATCATTCACCCGGAAATCAAGCTCACCCAGGGAAATCAGGGATACTAATTAAAGAAACACTGTTTCCTGTAAAGCGTCTACCTGTTACTACCTCAGTCAGGGCCCGTGAAACTGGGCCGTAGTCTTACTCTTAGCTTTTTGAAATTACTGCTGCCTTTGCTTGTGTTAGCAGTGGCCGACTTGAGCTGCTTTCACAAAGTGACTTCTCCCAGTTTAATGTTCTGTAAATGTTGTCCTGAAGCACAGCATCTGGGCTTGTGAGAAAGGAGAGGGGTGTGCGTAGGCCTCCCCCTGGCCCCTTCCAACCACTCCTCAAGTTCCCCTGNAACTTGAGCTGCTTTCACAAAGTGACTTCTCCCAGTTTAATGTTCTGTAAATGTTGTCCTGAAGCACAGCATCTGGGCTTGTGAGAAAGGAGAGGGGTGTGCGTAGGCCTCCCCCTGGCCCCTTCCAACCACTCCTCAAGTTCCCCTGCAGGGGAGAGTCAAGCTACAGCGACCAAGTGTGAAGCGTAAACAGGGTGCTGTGAGGTCCTGCCTCCTCTCCGACACACTGGTTTCGCAGAACGACTTGAGTGATTCTGCACTAGGACTTGGCCTTGGCCTTGCTAGTGGATCCGCTAGCAGGATGCTCGGGCAGCAACATCCCCAGGGGCCATGCTGACCTGCCTGCTCCCGAGCCAGATTTTAAAAATCGTCGTCATGGTGAGCAAGCCTTCCTTCTTTAGTGCTTCTTTTAATTTATGTGACCACTGTTTGTTCCCTGTTTTGTATCTTTTTTAAACTGTAAAATTTCAATTGTGAAAAACTGTACAAATAAATTATGCATTTTTTTCCCCCCAAACATGCGGCAAGCAGAACCAGTCTGCATTTCTGCATTGGGCCTTGATGTCAGGGCAGCCGCTGCGTGGTGGGTTGGCAGGGGTTGAGGTCAGGCGGGGTGGGGCAGATGTGGTCTCCTGGCGGCCCTGCTGGCCCCCACAGCTTGTCCTGTAGGACAGCAAAGTTAAAGTGTGAAAGCGTTAATTGTTCAGTCATGTCCAACTCTTTGTGACCCCATGGACTGTAGCCTGCCAAGCTACTCTGTCCATGGGATTCTCCAAGCAAGAGTATTGAGGTGGGTAGCCATTCCCTTCTCCAGGGGATCTTCCCAACCCAGGGACTGAATCCAGGTCTCCTGCATTCCTGGCAGGTTCTTTACCATCTAAGCCACCAGGGGAGGCAGCAGTCCCCAACTTTTTGGCACCAGGGACCAGTTTCTTAGAAGACAATTTTCTCATGAACTGGGATGATTCAGATGGAGTGATGGGAAGCGACCAATGAAGTTTCCCATTGCCACTCACCTCCTGCTGTGCAGCCTGGACCAGTACTGATCCTAGGGGCTGGGGACCCCTGCTATAGGAGATAACCAAGCTCCTTAAGGAGCATCACCTGTACCTCCCATTTCTCCCAGATATGGACCCTGAGACCCAGCTCCCTTCTAGAACTCTGCCCAGTGACCCCAGAGTCCTCAGATTCTGTCTTCTCAAACTTGAATGTAGCATCTCCTCCCCTAAAATTCCTGTGAGCTCACGGCAGCAGAGCTGCTTCCTTAACGCATGTCTCAGCCCCCGGAGTTGTGACCACAGGTAGGAGAGAGAGAGAGAGAGAGGGGAAATGTTTTCCTCCTTGGAAAAAAAATCCACTCATCTTCTTTAAATAGCCCAAATCTGGCAGGTCCCAGTATAACAGGTGATTGGAGAGAATTGCGTTATGTCAGTTTGTGTTAAAATTACGGTGAAAGTTGTAATAAAAAAGTAAAGAAAACACATATTTTGTTAGATAATATTTTTTCAAAGATTTCTTTTGTTTGTTTTTGATGTGGGCCATCTTTAAAATCTTTTATGCTACAACTCCAATACTTTAGCCACCTGATGCTAAGAGCTGACTCATTGGAAAAGACCCTGAGGCTGGGAAAGATTGAAGGCAGGAGGAGAAGGGGATGACAGAGGACGAGATGAGATGGTTGGATGGCATCACCAACTCAATGGACATGAGTCGGATCACTCCGGGAGATGGTGATGGACAGGGAAGCCTAGCGTGCTGCAGTCCGTGGGGTCACAGAGAGTCTGATATGACTTAGTGACTGAACGACAGTAACACAAGGGGACGGGTGGGGGCAGGTGCCTGCCGGCCAGCAGTCTTTTTATCACCTGGTCGCCATAGAACTTTGTTTACTGTATGTTTGCTTAAAGACACCTTATTGGTAGATACTGTCAATTCATTAACATTGAACTCATGGCCAGCAACCCCATAACTGACTTTTAAAGGATGCTTCTCTAGCACACATGTTTTGTCTGGAGGGTACAGCCAGCCTTCCTGCACTTAGGAGATTAGACAGCACTTCCCATGCTCCTCCTAAGTCACTTCAGTCATGTCTGACTCTGTGCGACCCCATAGACGGCAGCCCGCCAGGCTCCGCCGTCCCTGGGATTCTCAAGGCAATCACACTGGAGTGGGTTGCCACTTCCTTCTCCAATGCATGAAAGTGAAAAGTAAAAGTGAAGTCGCTCAGTCGTGTCTGACCCTCAGTGACCCCATGGACTGCAGCCTACCAGGCTCCTCCGTTCATGGGATTCTCCAGGCAAGAGTACTGGAGTGGGATGCCATTGCCTTCTCCACTTCCCATGCTGCTTGGGGCCATTTCAACATTGACATCACCATCCGAAAATACAAAATTGCTAAACAACATGGCACTAAATAAACTGAAAAGGATACTTGTTCACAGTCTGAGCTGAAACAGGAAGGCAGGGTAGCCATTTTCAAACTCAGTCAGCAGCTCAATGTTTTTGCTCCTCTGCCAGTGTCCATGAAGGCGCTGCTAGTGTTCATTTGGGGTAACAAATCAACTTTAACGAGTAGATGGATCTACCAGTAAGGAATCTATGAATAATGAAGACGGACTGTGTCCTAAAATTGTCCAAGTGGCAGGGTAGCTAACATCTTTTTCAGCTGTATTTCTCATTTTGGAGTCCTCCTCCCCTGAGTGGCTTTAATTTCGAATGAAGCTGATTTCACTTAAAAGATGCAGACAGGGGACTTTCCTGCTGGTCCAGTAGCTAAGACTCTACATTCCCAATGCAGGAGGACCGGGTTTAATCCCAGGGTGGAATAGATCCCGCATGCCACAATGAAGATCAAAGATCTGCGTGCGGCAGCTAAAACCTAGCGTAGCCAAATGAATAAACATAAACAAACAACAAAGAAATGTCCAGCCTGAATGCTGAAACTAGGGAAATAGATATTTCTGTATTCAGACCTTTACAAGAGACATGCATTAATTTGCTTAATATAAATTAACCCAAAATACTAAAGTGGACACACGAGTATTAAAGGTGTGGAATCTGGGTTGATCACTTTGTGGCTTGTTGCAGCTGGGGAAGTAGGTGAGTTTCCAGGGTGGAGAATGAATTAACTTTGATTCCATTCTCACTGAGCTGTTATGGGGGAGGGGGCACAGTCTTGCCTTAAATTCAGGTACCTGGTGTGTTCTCAGCACCTCCCTGGTTCTGGGGTTGCCCTGATCTGGCTCGAAATGCAGAGACTATTCTTCTGACGAAGGCTTCACCCTGGACCTAGCCACACACACACATATACTCCCAGCTGGAGTCCTATTCCACAGCCACAGTCCTTTTCTGCTCTGGACACAGAGAGGGTGATGTATGATGTGGTACAGGCCAGAGCTCTTCTCCCAGTGTGTCCAGTGTCTTAAGAAAAATGTGCAATTCATGCTACTTCCAAAGTAGTTCAGTTCAGTTTGGTCACTCAGTCATGTCCGACTCTTTGCAACCCCATGGACTGCAGCACACCAGGCTTCGCTGTCCATCACCGTCTCCCAGAGCTTGGTCAACCCATGTCCATTGAGTCAGTGATGCCATCCAACCATCTCATCCTGTGTTGTCCGCTTCTCCTGCCCTCAGTCTTTCCCAGCATCAGGGTCTTTTTCAGTGAGTCAGTTCTTCGCATCAGATGGCCAGAGTATTGGAGTTTCACCTTCAGCATCAGTCCTTCCAATGAATATTCAGGACTGATTTCCTTTAGGATTGACTGGTTTGATCTCCTTGCAGTCCATGGGACTTTGAAGAGTCTTCTCCAACACCACAGTTCAAAAGCATCCATTCTTTGTTTTAAAAAGTCACTCATGTACCAGCTGTAGCTGCTTTCTCTTGACTCTGCAACCCCATGGACTGCAACCCACCAGGCTCCTCTGTCCATGGGATTCTCCAGGCAAGAATACTGGAGTGGGCTGTAATTTCNTCCATTCTTTGTTTTAAAAAGTCACTCATGTACCAGCTGTAGCTGCTTTCTCTTGACTCTGCAACCCCATGGACTGCAACCCACCAGGCTCCTCTGTCCATGGGATTCTCCAGGCAAGAATACTGGAGTGGGCTGTAATTTCCTTCTCTGGGGGATCTTCCCCACCCGGATATCTAACCCACATCTACTCCATTGCAGGCAGATTCTTTAGCACTAGGCCACCTGCGAAAGCCCATAATGTACCAGCTATTTAATTTTAAATTAATTAACCCCATAAATATTGGTGTCTGAGCTGTTGTTTTGCTATGATTAAAGAACCTGAATTCATAATCCCCTGAAAATCCACTGATCACTTGGACCCACTGAACCTTGGAAAGCCAACGTCAGTGCCCCATTAGCTGCTTTTAGGGCTTCCTGGTTTACCAGCTGGATTGGCTTCCTTTCCTCCCACACAGTGACTGACTGTGGGGACCTTCCTGGCTGGCTGTTTCTGTCTTTGCTCTAAGAAGGAAACTAATAAAGGTAGCTGCTCTGTAGCATCTTAGAAGATAGTCAAGCAACCAGCAAGTCATTTGGACACGTGCCCGGCATCTCCTATGCCCACTTCCTCCCACAGCATTTATTAAGCACCAGCAAACCCTGTATTCTGGAAAACCGAGGCTTCCTAGTTCTGTCACTTCAATGTTATCTAGTTTCTCTCCTAGC